>JAQSVH010000011.1:9965499-10027472 GCA_029448705.1 Adansonia digitata | reverse complement strand
GCGTAAAAACAAAGACCGAAACGGATAAACATCACATTGACAAGGTGGCTACCAAGTCCTACTGTATATAATTCTCTCTGGCTTTGCTGAAGATAGGCTTTCCTTTTCTTCTTCCAAATAGAAGGATAAATGGACCAAGTAACATAATGCTGGTCATAATACAACGTTACATGTGCAACTTATAGATAAAACCATACATTAACTTCACAATTCAATTTAGGACAGTTATCCTATTTTGGGAATTTGGATTAATAATTAAATTTTGATTAAAAAGGGAAATTTAATCTAATCTAATCTTATCTAATGTAAATATCAATTAATTAATTTTAAATATTTTCATTTATGCATTATACTTATTTAATATATTTTCAAAAAAGTTCGCAATTATTATTAAATTTCAATCCGTCATATAAGACTTTAAATATGAACCACTTTAGTTGTTTGGTTTTATAAAATAATTTTGAATAACTTATTTAATTAATTTTTAAATTGCCTTTTATGTTCCTACCCTAAAACAATTAACTTGAAATTTGATCAAATAATAGCCTTTTAATTGGTTTCATAAATTACCTTATATATATAAATAACATATATTCTTCGCATTAAATTTGGGGTTAAATTGGGCACTAATTTTTAGTTATTGAATCAATTGAATAATAATTGATAATTTAATCTTAATAATTTTAATATTGAAAGAATATTTTACTCATAATTAGATTTCTTTAGAAAGCTTTAAAACTTAATATGCATGACCGAATTAATTTTAATATATTCCCCTTTCTAATAAGATATCAATCCTTTATATCTTTTTCATAACTAAAGATTTATTTAATTTTAATATATTTCTTCTAGAGTTAGTATTGAAAGGATATTGTCCAGTTGTATCTTCAATCAATTTGGTTTTGGTATCAGAACAATTTATTTTTTAATTGGTTTCATAAATTACCTTATATATATATATATTTTTTGAATTAAATTTGGTTTTAAACTTAACAATAATTTCTACTTATTGAATTAGCTGAATACATAAATGATAATTTAATTTTAATAATTTAAATATTAAAATAATATTTTGCTCATTGTTATATTTATTTAGAAAACTTCAAAATTATTTAGGACCGAATTAATTTTAATATATTTCCTCTTATGATAGGATATTAACCTCTTGAACTTAATTGTTAATGTTAATTTAATATTTTAAGGGGTTGATATCTTCATTGTATATTCAATATATATATATATATATATATATTGGTTTGGAACCAACTATTTAAAAAAAATACTATATGATCATAATTTTAAAAGTATATATATTCAAAGAAAAGTTTTATTATAGCTAAAGACTCATAATTTTTGCAAAATCTTATATTAACACTGTCTAATGTTAAATATGATATATATAATTATAATATTGCCCAATTTATGTTACATGAATATTTAAATAGCACATATTCTAAAAAATTAAACATAGTCAAAAATCGATGAGATTGTTCTTTTTGATAGTAGCACTTTTTTTTTTTTTTAAATTTACTTATAGTTACTACTATAAAATAGATAGTTAAATAAAATAAAATGATATAATATGATATGATATAAGTAATAAAGTTTATTAGTCATATTAGAATTGATTTTTTTACATATAATTACATATTCGAGCATTGCACGTGTTTAAAACTAGTAAATTGTTAGCCTTATAGCCTTGATTTTTTGGGTTTTTTATTATAATTTTTAATTATTAATAAAATATAACTTTTATTAAATAATGATTTCTTATTTAAGTTTTGTATCTAGAATCGAATATAGATGTTAAATCCATTTGCAAGTTAACATCCAGAGTCCACAAATCTCATTAAACATATCATTTAAAAATTAAATAAAAATAAATAATTAATAAAATTAAAAATTTTTAACTTTTTCCATACTTATCAAGTTCATATCCTAAATCTTCTTACAAGTCAATAGATAAATTAAATCCATCTGTGATTAACTTATTTAAATACATAATTTAAAAATACAATAAAATAAAATAAACCTTAAAATCATTAATAAGATAATATTTTTCTTTTCCTTGAATATAAATATTAAATGGACATGTAATTTTTATACTAAATACTTTTTTATAAAAAATAAAATTAAAAAAATAATCACGTGTTGAGCAGAGATACTTGACAGGTAATTATCCTCGTTAAGGGATTATTTTTGTAGGTAGGCGTAGACAGATCCTCAAATTATTCCAATTAATAATTTTTGTCAATTAAGTTTATTTTCAAGAATCCTTATTAATATAAAACTTCTGTCTGAGCTTTGTATTATAAGTCAAATAACACTAATTAATTTAAAAAATAATAATTTTTATATAAAATTAAGATAGTACTTCAACACGATTATATAAGTAATTTAATTTCTTTTGAAAAATTAAAAACAACTACTTATTTATTTATTTTTTACTTTTCCTGTGTTTAAAAAACATTATGTGTAATTAAGTAACTTTTTTTAATCTATATTTTTTATATTTTATTTTTTTATTTCACCCATTTTTGTTTTTTTTTATCCATTTAGAAAAAAATAAGCAACTTCTTTTTTTCACCTATATATATTTTTTATTTCACCCATTTTTATAGATGTGCCATAATCCTTTTTTTTTTCACCCATATTATAAGTATTCAATATTTAATGTAATATAAATATTTTTAAATAATAAAAATTAACTGTTGAAAGCACAAGTAAAAAGAGCAATTAAGCTAGTTTTTGATAGCCTTCATACTCATGCTCAGAAAAATTTTCATCATAAACGGATAAAAAGTTTTAGATAGGATAAGTATTTGGTTAACCTCGATTTTAAAATTCTAAAAATCAATTAAATAGAATAAATTTTTAAAATTGACCAAACCAACCAAAAAAATTTTAAAATTGAAATAACCAAATCAAATTTAAGTAGATTAGTTTGATGAGTTTAATCGTTTTCAAGGTTTTAAAACATAAATTATTTATATTATTATATAATAATAATTGTATATTTTATATTTTATATT
This sequence comes from Adansonia digitata, assembly GCA_029448705.1. Classification (NCBI taxonomy): domain Eukaryota; kingdom Viridiplantae; phylum Streptophyta; class Magnoliopsida; order Malvales; family Malvaceae; genus Adansonia; species Adansonia digitata. Next base: position 10,024,440 of record JAQSVH010000011.1, on the reverse strand, counting down.
ATATAATATATTTTTAAATTATTATAGAAATATAAATTATTTATATTATATAAAAATATAATTAGTCGATTTATTCAATCTATTTGATTATTAATTTTGAAAAGGGACATAAGACCAAATTAACCAAATAAATCTATTTTTAATATAGATTAATTACAAAAATTAAATTAATCGAATCAAATTAACCAAAATGGATCGATTCTTCATATTCAAACCAACTAATGCTCATCTAATTTAAGAAGATTTTTATGTTAAAAAAAGGACTTCTATTTGATGTAATGTTAGCGTATAAGTCTATAACTAACAATGAATATCAAAATGACGCATCATAAATAAACCAATGTAAGATTGAAAAAATTTTAAAAACAATTTTAAATAACTATAGATTTAAATAGATAATAACAGAGTATGAATATACACACTAAGGTGTATGAAATATAAATTAAAAAAAAAAAAAAAAAAGGCAAGAAGAGATAAAATGGACATATTGGCATTGGTTATGGAGCATGGTCCATGGACCTTATGTTCTTGCCGTGTAAATTGGGGCTGAAAAAGAACTGTCATCCCTTCATTTCTAATCTATTTCCTTCAGCAGACCTTAGACCAAAAGGCTCGCTCTGGTCTTACCCTTTCGAATTGGAGCCGAAGAAGAAAATGATGGTAAATATTCCACCCGACTTAATTGCTAACATCCTCAGTCGTTTACCTGTTAAGCATCTTCTATGCTTCAGATGCGTTTCGAAGCTGTGGCGATCTTTGATTGACGATCCTGATTTCATCAAGCTGCACCTCCGCCACTCCCTCAACTCCCACACTAACCACACCCTCATCCTCAAAAACACCGAACTTCACGCCGCTGATCTAGCTTGTCTCGGCCCTTTTGTCAAGCTCGAACATCCTTTGATGGGTTACAACCATGGCGTCAAGATCTTAGGTTCTTGCAACGGCTTGCTCTGTATCCGTAACATCGTTGAAGACATGGCTATTTGGAACCCTTCCACTAGAAAGTATCAAGTTTTACCTCCTCTCAGTTCTTGCAAAGCTTATGTCTGCGGATTCGGTCACGACACGATTACTGATGATTACAAAGTGGTTAAAATTAGGCAGCTTGGTGGGGTTGACTCTAAGCCTTTAGAATCAGAAGTTATAGTTTACAGCTTGAAGAGAAATAGGTGGAGAAAAATTCAAGATATCCCTTGTGGATCTTCGTTTCGTGGAGCCAATGGGGTTTATGCTAGTGGAGCTTTACATTGGGTTCTGACTCAAAAAGATACGGAGGCAAATGTGATTGTTGCGTTGGATTTAGGTGCTGAAAATTATAGGGAAGTGCCTCAACCTGAGTACAAAGATAAGAGATTTCAATTGAATGTTGGAGTTTTGGGAGGATGTTTATGTGCGGTAGCTAATTATGGTGATGTTCGAGTTGATCTTTGGGTGATGAAGGAATATGCGGTAAAGGAGTCTTGGACCAGACTATTTTCCATTACAAGCGAAGATGTGATTGGTTCTTTGAGGTTTGTGAAGCCTCTGGCTTACTCTAGGAGTGGTAATCAGGTTTTGTTGGAACTTGAAAACATAAATCTTTTCTGGTATGATTTGAAGAAGAAGAAGAAAGCCGATGATGTCTGCGTCCATGGTATGCGCCTTTCCTCTGAATCAGAGATTTGCTTGCAAAGCCTCATTTCGCTTAAAGTCAACAGAAGGCAGCATAATGGAGAGGATGATAGGGATAAGAAGAAGATGTAAGTAACTCTCCCCCTCCCTTGGAGCACTAGGAGTGTTGCCCCTTTTGCAGTATCTACTCGTTAACATATATCATATTGTCAGTAGTTACTTAAGCCTAATTAGCGGTATAGTGTCGTAAAGTAAGGTTAAAGCTTTCAGTAAAATGGCAAAGGCCAGGCCAACCTAAGTTTCTTATTTTAGGAGATGCTGATTTATGAAAATCATGAACCCTATTGGTTTGAACCTTAAACTGTGAGGCCCTATGAAGGTGGTAAGTTACTTTACCATTGGCATTGGCATGCTAAAGTATGGACAAATAGTGGCCCATCATGCAAGTAGTAGTATATTAATAACGTTATGGCTACTTTGATGCAATTTATTCTCAAGGATCTTTTCTGGATTTTTCAGGGACGATTTTCTTTCAAAGGGGTTCAAACTGGTGTTATAGTCAACCGAAAGGAAAAATGTAAACTGGAGTAGAAAAGGTAATATGATTTCTGCGCTGTCAGTTGAAATTAATTCTTGACTGTTGCATGTTTGCTTTGTATTTCTTTTTGTAATTAAGTTTGTTTATTTTATTTATACAAGTAAATATAACTTATTTGCATGAACTGATGCAGGATTGAATGTCCCAGCGGAAATTGTGATAAGAGAGGAATCGAGTAAGTTATTCATCGACTTTATCGAAACATAGAGATCTCTGTACACGCCATTTAATTTTTAATTTTCTTCTCAATCCTGTTGATTTTACCTTTGAACATTTCTTAACTGCATTTGTTTAATAGGTATTTAGTTTTGTTATGAAAATTTTTAAGACAAGCTGATTTAATGGTTCTTGTGATGCAATATTTTATACCTAGGTTTTTCTGGCTGTTTATGTGCTTGTAAGCAAACATTAGACCATTTTGTTAACCTCAATGTGAAAAAATGAAGTGCCCTTCTTTTGTAGCGAGCATCAATATCTAATATGAGAAGAAAAATGTGCCGTGGAGCATTAAATCTGGATAAACTCCTTGCCCTGATGGATTAAATAAATTTGATTATGTTATAATTTTGTATTGTGCTGAACCTGCTTTTGTGAGTACAAAAGTTTTTTGCTTTCTGTGATCCGTCTCATGGTTGCATAGGAAAGTTTAGTTTCTGACCCAATTTTGATAGTTTCTGTAGTAGAATTGATACGATATGGCTTAAGCATTCTCTTTGATCCTCATCATGTCCAACTTGTTATAAAATATCAATCAGAGTTTCTGCTCGATCTTCTGGAGTGGAAGATGCTAAGGTCCTTTCTTGCTTTCTTACCAGCTAAAAGTCTGTCATTTTCATACCATCTCTGATGGTGATTCAAAAACAGTGATGATGAATGCCGTGCATCTTTCATGTCTTTGACTCAGGCTTCATGCAGTGTTTAACTGCCGTCTAGATGAGGAAGTGGTGAAGTGCTATTGGGAGAGAGACGGACTTGAGTTCTGATTTTGTCGGGGTCACTGCAATGCTGCAATTCATGACTAGCTTGTAGGTACAAAATCCGGAATGCTTTCTGTGACTTTTGATCTCCTCATGGTCTTCTCAGCAAGAATATTTTATGAAAGATCCTATCTTTAGTTCCCCAGTTCGGTCTTGATCTGCTCTTTAAATTTGTCTGCAACATAGTGGGTGTTGCTGGTTCTTTTTGGTGAAATAATGTTGTTTTCTGGCGCAAAATTGATGTTTGAGAAATTTTGGACCCTGTTAATGTATAGGCTTGTCTGTTCAAATTATGAGGTTATTTGCTTATCTAAAGATGAAAAGTTAGAACAGTCTTTCTGATGGAATCTTGATTGTTTACTGAGGTACGAGCATGCATGAGAGTTTATGGCAGTTTAGCATATACCTGTGCTGGTCATCTTTGGGTCAGGTCAGCCCTAAAAGAAGCATTAATGAGGCCTGCGCTGCTCAAAAAACAAAAATATAAACCCATGTTTTTAGATTTCTTGGAGGTTATGTTTTAGCAATTTTATTTGTCAAACAATGATCTGAACATAAATAAGGTATTGAGGGCCTACGCTTTTAGATGGGTTCGGAATTCAAAGTAATCAGATTTTGGGTTAATTAAAAATGTTTAATTATTTAATATAAAAAGTTTTTGTTGTTAAATATATATTGAATAAATACAAATGGATTTGATTCAGAACTTTCATACGTTCTTGTTGATATCCTTTCAAGAATACCAAAGGTCAAGTCCCTTAAAAGATGTGGCTGTGTATGTACGTCATGGCGGTCTCTTATAGATGATGATAGCACTTCTACAAGGAAGCAATAAATATTTGAAGTAGGCTGCTTCTTTACCATGGTGGCGATTCAAATTTATCTCGATCTCTCAACACGTCGTCAGTTCATTGTCTTGAAACTTTCCAAAGGATGTTGTGCTTACGGTTATGACTATCGTTGGTTGCATGGTTTGCTGGTTTTGTTTGGTGGTTAATACGCTCGTTTAATCCTGCAACCACAATGTCTTAAAAAGACTTTCCGTTGAGGAGTGCAAAAGCAAATCCAAATAACAACCGAATGTGTGGTTTTAATATGTTGGGTTGCGTTTTGAAACCTTGGTTGATGATTATATGGCAGGTGGTACGTTTTGGCCAAGAATCCTTCTGTTTCTGATCTCTTTGTTCCGACAGTGGCTGGAAATACTGATTTCTTCTTCTTTTTGTTTCTGCTATATATATATATATATATAAAATTATCACGGTTTATTACTCTTTTTCCCAAAAGACATGCCAAGACTTTATTTTTTTTATCCGATGTAGAATTAATGCATCTTGCTTGCTTTTTTAAAGCGCGCTTGACGTGACATTCTTTCTATTCAATCTTGTGACGCCCTCGTCACGGGCTTCTACATCATTTCTGCCCACCTTATCCTTAGGGTGTTTGGCGTGAAGTTACAGTTTGTTTGTCTTGTTTATCCTACCCGTTGGGACGCTCGGTGTGAAATTAGATGATCAAGAGTTGGCTCTAATACCATTTATTACGAAGCCATTACTCTCTTTTCCAAAAGACATGCATGATAGAATGTGCAGCTTACCCACTTATATGCCCAAAGATCTTACCTAACTGCTAAATAATAGTTCTAAGGACATCTGTATTTATATGTTGCAATTTGAGGTTTGAAGGCAAAATAATGGGCACACGGGATAACTATCCATCCATTAGCCTCCCCCACCTCACCCTCATCTGTCTCATATTCTAAGAAAGACAATAAAGTGATATTCAATTCAATCGTTTAAGGAAAGTGCAAGGAAGCCAGGAATTGCATGTATAATATAAATATATAATATATAAAATTAAAAAGCCTGTAAAGTAACACATTCGCTGCCCAATACATAAAAGATAATACAACTTAGGTAGGAAGTAGGAAATGAATTCCAAAATGGCAACACTCAAATAAAAACAAGAAAAGAAAAAAAAAAGGGAATGGTCAATAATAATAATAATAATTTATAAGCATGATGATGATCATCAATCAAACCTCCAAAACTGCAGCGTTTTTATGTTATAGATTTTAAGTAACTTACATGTTTGTTAACAAAGCCTTTTATTATTACAAAATTTTTTTTGAGTAATTTTGTTATTACAAAATTAATTATGAATTTTAGAAGCAAAACCTCTGTTGTTATAATTAAGGTTTGGAATTAATTTAATCAATAATAATAATACAATTCGATAAACAAATTAGGGGAGTTCATTTTACCAACTGGAATTCACTCACAACTCGCTAGTACTACTACTTCCAGACTAGGGCAAACACAGGATTACATCCAAGCCGTCCAAATTGATTACTAACAAACTTGATCCGACCGTCCACAGCAAACAATCCCCGGCGCCCCGTGTTGGTAATTCAATAGAATAAGAATAAAAAAAGAAATTTAAAATTTAAAATATATATAGAGCGTAAGATTACAGCCTTTTGCAGCTTAGATGATCACGGCTGTATGATGTCTATGTCAAAATGTCATAGGCGGACGAGAGGAGAGGAGAGGAGAGACCAGACCAGACGATTATCTGCATTCAATACCTGCCCTTTTAATCTCCTTTATTCACTCTTCTCTCTCTCTCTACTCTTTACAAAGGCAAGGGTTTTTCGTCTCTTATTGATCGTGGGGTTTTTTTGGTTGAGTTTTTGTTTTCTCTTTTTGTTGCCGCTTTCTTGACCGATATCTTTCTCCATGTGCTCTCCCCCACCGTAGCAGGCTGGGGGCTTTCACCGTCCAATGTCTCTCTTCCAATCCCCTGCCGTTGATCAACTCACCAACGGCTACGATCACCGCCTTTCCTCCAAGCGTAAGTTTGACGATTATGCTTTTCCTTTCGACGATGATGAACAAGACGACGAGGCTCTCTTAGTCCCCGTCAGGATGCGAAAGGACGATCACTTTCATCAAGGCACCCATCTAATTACAGACGTTCAGCCCTCCTCGAAAGCTCCCTCTTCCTCCTCTGCTTCCCACATCGATTCCCACCCTTCTTCATCCGATGTTTCCTCATCTTTCGCCACATGTTCCTCCTCCCGCCTCCAATTCTTCATCCGGATGATCTCCGAGGGCAACACAATCGTTGTCCAAGCTAATTCGGAGGACACCGTGAAATCCATCCACGAAAGGATTCAGGTCATGACCGGAATTCCTGTCATGGAACAGCGGCTAATTTATCGCGGGAAACAGCTCCAGTGGGAGCAATCGCTAGCTGATTGTGCCATCCAAAATGACGCCGGCCTCCACCTCGTCGGCCGTATGCGGTCAACGGAGCACCCACAAACCTGGCAGGTCATGGACGACATGATCTCCCTCATTTGCCGCGTTTGCCGAGGAGAAGTAGTCCGTTCCTCGTCCAAACGCATCGAAGAATGCCTGGTAAACTTTTTAAAAATTACTTCAAAGGCCAATAACGATTCTGCCTCTTCTCACTTGCAGATATTTATGGCATCTTCGGCCCCTGCTGCTCTGGTAATGCTTTATATGTCTCCGATTAACAGTAATAAGAAGTGTGCTGATACTTCAATAAGACATTTCTTAACTTCATGTGTGACTAAATTCTCAAAACAATTGCATTCGTATTGTGGACCGATAGTATTAGAGTTTTGCAAGTTACTAAGGAAAGTTGTTAATGAGGATAGTTTGTATGAGTCGTGCCGGAGTACACTTGGGGTGTTATTGGAAAGCGTTGGCACTTCCAGGGGTTTAATGCTGCCAGAGTTTAAAGGGATGATTGTAATGCAAGACATTTTCCCCTTTGTTAGTGAGTTTTCTGATAAGTTATCCAAGTATTTGGATTCTAGTGTGGATTCTAGCAGAAGTGGGGGACCATTATCGAGTGTCATGAAGGATTTCACAGCATTCTTGAACCATTTGCGGTCTGCCATTCTTGAGCATGTGGGGTTCCGGATTCCCATATCAGTTGAGTGGCAAAAGAAGGATTACAACGATCCTCCCTGTGGGGAGGCGATTGAGCTTCTTCATGCTATATTTAATGATTTGTTGGGTAAAATGGAAAAATGCCTTCTCAGAGTGGAGGAAACCTTTGCTGCAAGGGGAAGCAGTGAGGGTGAATTTCTTCATCCTGAGTGGTCTCAGTATCTTGCCATTTTGAAGGAACTGAATGGCATCTCAAAACTTTATCAGGGTGCTGAAGAGCAGTTCTGGATGGTTTTGAGGAATAGAAAATCTTCCTTGTCTGCCTTAATTATTAGGTTTGCAAAGCGAAATGATGATAATCAGTGGCTACTAGAGCACAAGGATGTTACTGATTTTGAATCCAGGAGGCATTTAGCCATGATGATGTTTCCTGAGGTGAGAGAAGATTATGACGAATTGCATGAGATGCTTATTGACAGGTCTCAGTTACTGGCAGAATCATTTGAATACATTGCTCGTGCTGAACCTGAATCGCTGCATGCTGGTCTATTCATGGAATTTAAAAATGAAGAAGCTACTGGCCCTGGTGTGCTGAGGGAGTGGTTTTTCTTGGTATGCCAAGCTATATTCAATCCAGAGAATGCCCTTTTTGTGCCTTGCTCAAATGATCGTAGAAGATTTTTTCCTAATCCTGGTAAGACTCCTCTGAACTTCTAAACTTCCTTCAGTTATAATCCCGCCTCAACATAGTATATTTCTTAGTCCTTGTTGGGCAAGAGATAGGATTTGTCATGGCTCGTTGTGAAATATGATTGGATGCAGTTATTAGATCTGTTTAAAATTTGTGTTTTTTTGCTGTTTGATGTAAATAAGAACAAATTGAAGTTTACAGGGGCTCGATAAGTGAGGAGAAATGAAGACTTTATTCTCCTCACTTATCTGTTATTTTTCTCATCTGTGTTCCCTTGTTTTGATGATAAACATGGCTTCGGGTAGTACAAAGGGAAAATTATTGAGAACTGCCTCTGCAACGAGTACTGGTTATATTGAGTCTGCTGGCTATGGCATGATTGAAAGCTCAAATGCTAACTCATGTAAAACAATGTACCTTGAAAGAAAGAAATAATGCATCAAAATTTTGCTTTGCATAATGTAAAAACAAGTGAAAACTATTGATACTTTGATAGATGCATAGTGTACTTTGTAGATTTCTTAGGGTCCATTTGGATTCGTGGTGAGATTAGTTATTTTAATAATATTTGAAATTTTAATATATATTAATTTAGATATTTTAATTAATTATATAATTATATAGATCTTTTATTATATTAAAGAACTAAATAACTTAAAAAACTTTTACATAAAAATTAAAAAATAAATTAACCAAAATAAAAAATAATAAGACATTTTAAGAAAAAAATGAATACAATTACAATGTTTAAAGGTTGCAAAAAAATTGTTAAAATGATTAAAGATTATTTTCTTAAAGAAAAATAGTTGAAAAAGTGATAAAAAGGCCTTTTTAATTTCCGCTGGAATGTCCAATTACAATTGGAACCTCCCTCCTTCAGTTGGAAACTGGAGGGGCAGTGGAAAAAATTTCCATCAGGGAGTATATCAAAATGACTCCCAAAATGCGTTAGTTTTTAATTTTAAGAGTTGAGGGTGCTATGGAATCCATATGTACTCTTAATGATGTAAATGGTATCCTTATGGTCTCATCGAGTGTTGAGGAGTTCAAAGCATGGCTGCATGTTCAATAAACTCCTTTATTTATTTATTTTTTTGCCCTTTTTTCCTTCTATACTTTCTCTCTTGGTAAGTTAGACCTATGATTGTTTCTAATCTTCATTGTTTCTAAATCTGAGCCGATTCTTCTGCTTAGACCCTAAAGTATAAAATTTCACCGATGAGTCATTTAAGGTCTTGTCTTTGGTTTTTATTGTTTTGGGCTGCTTTAAGATAGTTGATTCCTTTCCAAGCCAAAGCTTGCTATTCTATGTAAACAAAATGAGGCTGCCTATTCTTCTCCGCTTTATGAGCATTTTATTGTGTTGTTCCATGGTATTGCTCAATCTCTACAATGTAGGCCCAATCACACAAGATGAGACAAGTGGTTAATACAATGTGTTTGACACATTGGACATAGCAATCACGCGTTACAACATCTCAGTTTGAAATCCTCCCAAAAGTTGCATGTCATCTCTGTTAAACAAAGACAGCAGTCAATTACTAGCTTGAGTTTTGACTTTTGAAATAAGAAAGAGTTAGAACGGAGTATGAGGCAAGAGACCTGGCAATTTTAGATACGATTACATGAATATAAACGTATAAAGTACTTAATACATGATACCATAGGAATACATGTCCCAGAATCTATATAATACAAACTATTGATGTATCAAGATTTATATAAATATAAAGTACCTTAAACACGATTATGACACGACTAAATACACGAATTGCCAGGTAACAGTAAACAATAAAAGGAAATGGGGGAAGAGAGAGGAGGGGGCAGTGACCCGAGATGAAAAGAAGTAACATAGAAAATAAGCCTTCGAATCGAGTGAGAATTGCAAGAGAGTGAGAGAGTTTTACATTAAGATACCAAGAACATTTGATTTGTATTGAGATTTTTGTAATTGTTGGCTAACCTTAGTACATGATCAAACGGGTCTGCTTCTCCATTGGATTATGCAATTTACTTAAAGATATTGATTCAAGATTTTGGGCATTGCCTCTGAGACCTATTTCCGCTTTTGCTTCCTGCTTGTTTGAGAATATTCATATAACTAGGCTCCCTTTGAAATGTTCATTCATTGTTATTATTTTCTTATATTCTAAAAGCCTATAATACATTACGAGTTATGTGGATTTCCTTGATAACTCTGCCCAGGTATACGTTGCTTATGTTTTTTTTTTTATGCAGCATCTAGGGTGGATCCTTTGCACCTTCAATATTTCAGTTTCGCTGGTCGTGTGATTGCATTAGCATTGATGCACAAAGTGCAAGTGGGTGTTGTCTTTGATCGTGTATTTTTCTTACAATTGGCCGGAATGCATATATCTTTGGAAGATATACGAGAGGCGGATCCATGCTTGTATAGCAGCTGCAAGAAGATTCTGGAGATGGATGCTGAGTTCATTGATTCAGATGCTTTAGGACTGACATTTGTCAGAGAAGTTGAGGAGTTAGGATGCCGGAGAGTTGTGGAGCTTTGCCCTGGTGGGAAAAGCATTGTCGTAAATAGCAGGAATAGGCAGGAATATGTTAATCTTCTTATTCGGGATCGCTTTGTAACATCCATTTCTGAACAGGTAGAACATTTTTCCCAAGGTTTTGGCCATATGCTTTCTAACTCAAGGCTCCAGAAGTTCTTTTTTCAAAGTTTAGAGCTCGAGGACCTTGATTGCATGCTATATGGAAGTGAAAGTCCCATTTGTGTTGAAGATTGGAAGGCGCATACTGAGTACAATGGTTACAGAGAAAATGATCCTCAAATAACTTGGTTCTGGGAGGTATGGACATACAGGATAGTATTTTAATCATGCCAAGGTCTTGGTATCCCCTTCTTTTAAAAATAAAAGTCTTCTTTCTATTAATTTTTCATGTTCCTTATCACATATTCGTGGTCTTGTTTCATAAACAGGGACCCTATGGAACAAGGATGAATATGTCTTAAATTAAAGACACATTGTCAATAATGCCACCACTAAGAAAATTGCACCCACAGCCTTTACTTCTGTCATGCCTTTTTTATGGCTTGATTTATCACAAATCACAGTCTGGGTTTGCATATATGCGAGTAGATTCTTACAGCTTGTAAATAAAAATCTGAACTGCACTAGAATAATGACTAAGAGTTCACGTCAGGAGGCAAGAACAAGTCTGCAATGTTCTTGGTGTTTGTGAACTGACGCCCAAGAGGTAGACGATGGATGATTCTTCGGCTGTGAAAAATATTTCTGATAATACTAATTGAGGTTTAAGGCTGTGATGAAACTGTTGTTTGATGAGTGTTCTAGTATTTAGCTTTTGTCTTCTTGGAGAATGGTATATTTACTATTATCAGATTATTCGGGCTTTGACATCAGCCATGATTAATAATATATCAATAAATAAAAGCAAAGTGATGAAATGGGATGCGTGCAGTAGCTATAGTTGTCTGATTGCTTAGTTCTACGAACCTATACGTTTTTGCTATTTTTTCCAACAATTTACTTGCTCAGTTTGAACAATATTGCAGATTGTTAGGGAAATGTCAGCAGAGCAAAGAAAGGTACTTCTTTTCTTCTGGACCTCCTTGAAGTATCTTCCTGTTGAAGGTTTCCGTGGTTTAGCCTCTCAGCTTTATATTTATAAGTCGTCGGAGCAGCATGAGCATCTTCCTTCATCTCATACCTGCTTTTACCGGTTGTGTTTCCCACCATATCCCTCCATGGCGGAAATGCAAAAACGGCTTAATGTTATTACTCAGGAACATGTTGGATGCAGCTTTGGTGCCTGGTAAAAATGAATTACATTTTGCATTTGGGATAAAATGGGTTTTTGACTTTCACATTGAAAAATTGGTACTCAGCTTGTACAGGTAAATAGGATAATATTATCTGCATTATCATTGGACTAATGTAACAAGGTGAAGTAGTTGTCTTTCCTTAATGAGATGCCATTGCTGCTTCTTTTCTTTTCTTGAACAACTGCTGTTTGTATAGGTATAGCAATGCATGGCATTAATAAGGCAGGGGGCAAGTTGGAAGGACTGCTCACTTCCATAGACGTTGTTGGTATCAGCAGCTTTCGTGTAATTACAGAGTTGTGCAATGGCATCTAGACTCACAGAAAGCTTCTAAATAGTGTGTGTGTTCTTTGCATATCTCAGATTTATTTTTACTTAGTTTCTATATGTTCTTCACGAAAATCTGACAAGATTATTTGTGATATATAGATTCATCAACGTAAACGAGGACCTGTAATATCGATTTGCCAATTGTCATAGCTATTCCTCGATGATTCGCCTTTCTTGGAGTAATAATCTTTATAGCAGACCCACCAAATTGGAATACCTTCATAATAAGAACGAACTATATAAACTCGGACTGGATATTCAACTTATGATTTTTCCCTCAAAAAAAAAAAAAGAAAAGAAAAGAAGCTTATAAGTAAAGGAAATTAACATAGAAAGAATAAAAAGACTGCCGGTATGTACTAGCGGTAGTCAAGTTTGTAACACATGGAAGTGGTACTCTCAGGCAGTAAAATGATTTTAAGACGCAGATGACTAAACAAAAATATATTTATCTTTATTATGCAAATATAGGGACCACATCTCAACTTATCACACCAAATATCAAACTCATCATCTTGACTCTCTTGGAACCCAAACATGACACACAATGCATAGATCCATACCTTCAAGTGTAAAACCCACTGTTTCTTCCCCCAGCATGGCAATGTACACGCATATGTTGACCCAGGACCCAGATGCAAGTTTAATACTATATCAAACCCCAAAGAAAGAAATAAAGGAAGAAAAAAACTCATCATCCCATATCCTCCATAGTTATAGTAAATAAGACTAATAACAATAGAGGCGCTAGAACTTTTCCAACTTTAACATGCAACCTAAAAAAAAGAAGCTCCTTTAATTAAGCTATGCCACCTTTTGCATAGTCGCTCTATTCCTCAACTTTCTCAACAGGAACTTCTTCAGCTTTTTCATCTGCCTTCTCCTCCTCATTTGGTTTCTCCTCCTCCTCTGCTGGTGCTTCCACTGTGGGCTCTTTCGTCTCCACTTTGGCCTCCTCTGCAACTTTTTCTGGCTTCCCCTCTGGTGTCTCTTCCTTTATCTCCTCTGCGGCTGGCTTCGCTTCCTCATCAACCTTGCCTTCTTCTACGACTTCTTTGGTCTCAACTTCAACCGGAGCTTCAGCTTTGGGAGCTTCGATCACCTTTGCAGTTGGGGCATCTGCTGTTGTTTCCTCGGGTTCTGCGGTCACTGTCTCAGCCGCTGGCTCCTCTTTTGGTGTCTCCTCAACCTTGGTTACCTCTGGTGTCTCCTTCTCTGGCAATGTTGTTGTAGCTGATTGAACCTGGAATGGAAGGCCCGAAAATTCCTTTATTGTGGATGAAGTTTATGAACATCTTTAATTGATCATTGAGATAACTTAAGTCAGTGATCAACTAAGATATTAATGTTGTTTGAAATGTGAAAAAGAGTTGATTTTACTTTAGTTGATCATCCATCATTCGGTTTCATAGCATTACTGAACATAATAGAAAAGGATTAAAAAGCTAGCTAGTGAAAGATATACAGGATCCTGCTGTCCATATCAGTTCAGCATAATCAAGGTATACTATCACCTTGTAGAAGAAGCACGAGCAGTAATAAAGTTTCGAAGGACGAAATTGAGATCAGATCACTAATTAACTACAAGAGAAGACTGATGATCTCCAACCATCATGTTGTGGTCTACAACTGCGTGACAAAGCTGCTATTAATTGTTTAATATCACAAATGCTACAATATAAGCTAAATCAAAATCTGCTCAAGAGCTGGGCAAAAAGCCTTAAGATGGACTTTACACCGTTGAACGTACTCTGGAGCAAACAGCTTAATTATCAGAGATAATATAATGAATTCGTTTGAGTAAGATCAAACAAGATTTTATATAGCTAAAACAACAAGCTTAACCGCAGATTGCAGGTTGGAATTAACTGATGATCGATCTTTCATATGGGCATTAATTAATTTGAAAATTTCGAAAAACAGGGACATTATGAACCAAACCAAAATAGTAATAAAGAGTTTGATTACCTCAACACTGGCCATTTGGGAATAAGGAACTAGAAGAAAAGCTTGAAAAAGAATAAATGAATAATAGAGACGAGCAAGAGTGGAGTGCTTTGAGTGTAGTGAAATAGACGAGGAAAGTGAGAGCTATATATAGGGGTGTAAATGGGTGATTTAAATTAAAGAAAAGATGGAAAAGCATGGGAGCATGAGATGAGGCTTTGAAAGAATCTTTGCAATTTGGCGCCTCCTCATGTCACTGACACTCAGGACATTAGCATCAATTATCTAGTTGTAAATGTTTCTACTTTTCTCAAATAAAGTATTATTAATTAGAGAAGATTTGTTTTGTTGGTATAAATTAAAATTAAATAGAATTATTAAAAAAAAAAAGGATTGCTAATGGCATTTGGTGGAGGCCATTTCCCATATCAGCATCATATATCGTTCTTCCCGAGTGGGTCGCTTCCTTACTGTATATTGATACCATCCTTTCATGTTCTTAGTTTGCTTAATCGGGTCGTTCACTGGTGGATTCTGATGAATATACTTATCTTTACTCAAAATGCAAATATATAAAATAATATATCTATAATTATTTAATATTTCCTTTAAATAAGTAATTCAAACATTTGTAAATTCGAAAAAGCTCAAATGTTATCAAATACATGTATATATTTACAATGCAGACCTTAAATATAGATATATATATATATATTTTCGATACCGTTAAGTATAGATATTACTTTTCATGAATGAACTCTAGAAAGACCCCTCCCATCCCAGCCAAACAAAAACACTAACATAGGGCAACAACACAACAGTAGTCGAGTTTAGGACGGTGGCAAAGCAGATCAGGGACCCACAATCACCAACTGCGATCATTGTCATCCCCCCAGGCCCCACCCCACTCTCTAATTTGATTTGAAAATATGCTGCTGTGGCATGCTTTTCCACCCATGATTCCGCCCATTCCCCATTTCTTCTCCTTTGGGTCCCAAGGTCTCGATGCTTTCTAGGTCGGGCTCTCGTGACACTGGCCCCCACTTCTCACCCGCCTGATTTGCCCTGCATGATGGTAGTCATCCCTCTGATCATGTCCTGTCCTCAGTCCTCGTACAAAGCCACAACCACCCAAGCTTCCTTTTTACCTAAACCCCCTCACATTAGTGCCAAGCCTGATGTATTGCCCATCAGAGTTCCAAGGCTAATTTCTTCAAATCCCAAGTTTTGCCCTGCATAGAGTTTATTTATGTATTATTATTACTCTTAGTACTAGTTAATACTATAATAATTCATGGCGGTGGCGGATCTCTATATTAACTTCAAATTTTGGACATAAATGATAATGATGCATCAAGATTCGTTTCATCATCGTGTTACAGGATTCGCTATTTTTGTCCACCCTATATATATATATATATTAATTAAACTGATGATAAAAATTGGTTTCAGAGTCTTCAATTGCAAAGATTGGTTTTCAAAATTACCCTGTAAAGCGAAAAAGAAAAAAAAAAAAAGAAGGAAAAGTTTAGACGGGGGGGGGGGTGAGAGGATGGTCCCCTAAATCAAATGGACCCACGAAAGAGTTTGAGCTGAGCTGTTATACAAATTGGAACAGGGTACATGTAATGTTTGTTGTTGGACAACCTCAGTCAGTCTGAACTTATGAACCAAAAAGAGAAGTCAGTGTGAACTCTGGACAAGAGATTATAGAGTTTCGTTTACGCGTTATTGATTTATTGCTGACCCTGGAGAAGGTTTGGCCTAGTGTATGGACCAGGGGGAGGCGAAGGCCCCTCAGGTGGGATCATATACGGTCTTTTCTTTGATTTGATGATGATATCGATCGTTTTCATGGGTAAAAGGAATTTTACTGCTAACTGAGATTCTTCTTATGATTCAAACTGCTGTCCGAATCCTGTGGCTTTGAAAAAGCACCGTGGAGGAATGGCCTGGCCATCATATTCATCAACATCACCGATCCTCAAAGTTAATGGCAGGCAATGAAAACATGCTTTTGCTAATATAGTTGAAAACATACACCAAAACCTTTGGCAGTCGAATTATTTTCCCTCTCGGCTACTCAAAGTAAGCATTCAACCAGTCCGAGGACAATAATATAATCTTAAATTAGAACAAATCGGCCATGGCTGGCCCAAGGAAAAGAATTACGGCCTTTGCCTTTTTGAACAACGTCTGGACAACAAGAAGGTGGACGGATTACCTTAGCTGCCCCTTTTACTTCTTCTGCAGAGGGGAATGCCTTTTTCTCTGTTTTGATCAAATTTAGCAATCAAGTTGATCCGCCAATGAAGTGAGAGCCATTTGAGAGGTTATATGGTCCAACGAGGTATAAAAAGTCAGCTGAATCAATGCTAACATTTGGAGTCCTCAAGAATTCAGATAATATGAAATTTCCTTAAATATCAAGAAATAATCAAAATTCACAGGCGCCAAACACACATAATAAGAACGAAAGTGTAAGGAAATAATGATCCAATCAGGACTGCCCATTCATGCTGGACAATGTCAAGACCATCTCCCTCAGCACTCAGGTTCTGAAAAAAAAAAAAAAAAATCAAAGGATTAGGTGGCATGCAAATGCAAGGTTAAGAAATAAAAAATAGCAAACTCAAAACTAAACCTTAACTAGTTGATTGGAATAGTAGATTTTTTTTGTAAAGCAAGATTTTAGGTTCAAGTCTTGTATATAAAAATATTCTTGTCGGAGAGAGCTTTATCTCATTATGAGATCTCAATTAACTTGAATCAGATTAATTGAAGTCTAATGAGCCTTCGAATACGATAGTTTCATCCCCAAAAAATAACCTTTAACTAGTAATAGTTGAGAAATAAACGAAGTGTTTTTTTTTTTAAATAAAACTGGAAGTTTCATTTCAAGATGTTATACAAATTTAAACCAAAATTCATCAAAAAAAAAAAAAAAAGACGATGCCTTTGGCTACATTGAACAAAAAGTTGCATGCAGTTCATATCTTTTTGCGATTGATTTGACCCCATAGGCATAGCAAAGCAAAAGGGAAAGTGGGAAACAACCAGGTGAGGAGGAGGAAAAACATCATCAAACCTCAAGAGCATGGGAGCCGAGGTTTCTAAAGTTACGGAGAAAAACTAAGCCCTTGCCTTAAAAGTCGGGTTACTCATCATGATGCCTCAAAAATAAAAGACAAACTTATATTTTCAATGAAGGAATAGTACTTACCTACAGTGTCAAAGAGAACCCAAGAAATCTAGGTAGTGATTGCCAAAAGATTTCAATTAGCATAGCACCCAAGTGTTAATAACATATAGTCTAAAATGAAATAATAAATTAAGCTATTTGCTCCCTCCACATACTAAAAGAAACTAATCTCCATAAAAGAGATAAAGACAGACTGATGAGAATTATGTGAAACTATATTAGACATCTGAAGCTTGTAAGATTTCTTGAGCCTGAAATATAATTCAATGGAGAACAAATTGTATTCAAATAATTGTTAGATCAAAGCCAAATCCACTAATCTGCATCATACGCTGTGTATCATCCATTGCTGCCAAAAGAAAAAAATCACAATTTAAATGATGAAACCCTACATATATATGATAAATTCGAGAAACAGCAGAAGAGCAGACTGCAATGTAATATATAGCAAACAGAGAGTTCATGATCCAATAATAACCATTTTCCTTTCCTAGAACCAAACAAATTGAGAAAATACCTGGAAATTAACGAATTTGTCAATATGCGTAAATAAAAAGCTCAACAAACAAGTCTGGATGTTTTTGGTATTAATGTGACGGTATGATGTTTAGTTTTGCATTTTGAAATGGTTTTACTTATCATTATGCATAAACTAGAACTTTTCCACATCTCTGCAACGCCATTAGTTTCGGGCGGGCACTTAACATTTTTCTTTTTTGCATTTGCATTAGCTCATAATAGCAAAAGGGCGAAATGTTGCTGGCCGTTATCTTCAATCCATTGCCTTACGCTTTGCGAGGAGCGAGAGATGGCTTCACTTATGTAACATCAAGAACCCTGGGACATAGAAATATATATTGTTCGGCTGATTCTTATAATATGTTGAAGAAGCATATAATCGTGTTTCTGCTAAAGGTAGTGTTTTGGAAAAAATGGGGAAGCAATTGAAATTTTCTTTCGGGTTTGGACATCACTTCACTGTTCTTCATGTCTATTGTGTGGCAATGATTATTGCATTTCAACTGTAGTATTCAGAAACTCCTTTTCGTTTTGTGAAAGTTAATGAATGAGATGGAAGTTGAAAGGTTACTGAGGAATTTGTCTCTTCACTGGCTTCCTGAAATTTAAACTCTTCAGTCACTGGATGCTGGAGACGAGTTTTACTTAACGTTAACAATTTGAAGTCATTGTCAACACATCACTTTGAAATATGGAACTGAGATCATTTTTTTCGAGATTGCTTTCAGCCTAATCACTTAATCTAGAATTATACATAACGGCATATACTCATGTCAATGCATATGTAAAACCGGAGCAAATCACTTATAATTATTGTATTATAATTAATCAATCAGTATTTAAAATTTTGCAAAATTCACAAAAAAATTATATAAAACCTACATTTAGTGAGAAACCTCCATGTAATTATTAATTGGAATTGGATAAATATACTATTGTAATAAAAGAAATTGTAAGTGAAATGCTTTCGTGTAAAACATGCTCAAATACAGCTAGCACTGTTTTACCTAAGACTCTCTTTGTATGTTGTATTTAATTACTTGAGCATAGCTCATAACTAACCTACCGTATTGTGACTATTAATTCCGTTTTCGATTGATTCTGAACATTCTCTAAATCTTGCTTAAATACAAACTCTGCAGTGTTTGCATTATAGAGAATTTGTTTATGATTTCAGCCATTCTGGCCTTGGGCCTCTGGTTGTTTTTTGAAAATAAAACGGGATGGAGGGCCATGATAGTTATTTCACCATCTTTCAACCCCGATGTTTCATTGTGGCCTCGGACTAGTACCTTGTGATTTGAGGCTATTGATGCTGTGGCCTGTTTACCATTCTTAACTTGACATGGACCGACTACGGGTAGACCACATTTACTAATGTTTCCACCAGCTAGAATTTCAGCTGAGGAAAGCATGGATACAGACAGTCAATCACTAGGCTCAAAATCTCTTGCTATGTTGGGTAAATTATTTAAAATGTCGCATCACATTTAAGCAAGTTAGTTGTGTTCCGAATAATATTGACAGAACCACCTACATCGAGGTCGAAGAATCCAATGAAATTGAAGCCGGTGTCTGTTGAAGCATGCAGTTTTGAAGAATAAATTAATGTATTATTTGAATTCATTGGTTGAAACTTCAATTTCTCCATCAATGCAGGTCTTGAATGGATGAAGGTTATTTAACAAGAAAAGAAAAAATACTGCTCAAACAGAAAGATAAGGACGGAAGAAACGTGCAGAAAGCATTTCTAGTACCTATCTTTACCCAAAAATAATTAGGCATTATAAATTGGATCTTTTCTGGAACAACGCATGATTGATTCTGCTGATGATTGTTTGTTCATGAATCATAAATTATACCATGAAGGAGCATTTTCCCGTGAACCAGGCGTATTTCTGCGGGAACCTTTCAATTAATTCCATCATTCATCAATTATGGAATCATGGAGTCTTAAGATTTTTAGGCTACATGTAAGAGAGCAATTTTATTCAGTCATTCTCCTTAAAGCTCTGAGAACTTGAAATTGAGGTCGAGACTTCAAAATTGAAATTACTAAAATGAATCCTCGAAAGTCTTGTTCCTTTCATAAGGTCGGAGAATCGGTCTTCTAAACTCTGTCTGAAGTCATGGAAGCTGCCTTTGACAACTTATGCCAAGGATGCAAAATTCCAAGTCCGACTTATAATTCAGAACGACCAGTGAAAAACCCGAAAAGTTGATTCGGCGTACAGGAAAGTCTTAAAGCTAGTGCCCACCTACATCCCATGTTAAACAAAGGGTTCATAATATCTTTTTCTCTTTCGTCATTCCAATCATTTATAACGGTGAGAAGAGGTCAAAAGGCATCTATTATCCACCCAATTCTAGACTAGCTAGGCTCCCTCTCTCTCTCTCTCTCTATATATATATATATATATATTTGTTTCTTGTCTTCAAGTGTCTCCTGTGAAATAAGAAACTAATTGAAAAGCACCTCCTGCGAATCATGGGCTTCGTGGAAGATAGTGCAGGAGTGACCTTCAGGATCTCGCCGCCTCTCATTTGTTTGGTTTCATGATACATGATTTCGGATCACCGCATGACCTTTTCTTCCGAGTTTTTCAACTTCCCTCAACGTCCTATATCTCTTTTTTTCTTGGCGTCTTTTCTTGTTTGAAGGGTTACCCTGTTCCTTTGGTAGGTTTTCTTGATATTTGGTTTCTTTTTACCTTTCTGGGATTCTTTGACCCAAAATAACATCTTTTAATACTATTTTTATTATTTTATCTTTTGTTGTTTTCTTCTGAGGCTCTTCAAAGTGAGGTTTTTTTGTTTTTTTTGGACTTCATTTTCCTGTTCTTCTTGTGTTTTACTATTATGTTTTGGGTAAGTGAGAGCCTCTTGCTCTTGCATTAGCTCTTTTTTTTTTTCTGTAGTACTGTCGGAGTGTTGTTGATGTCTTTGACCGCTGGTAAGGATTCAAGTTTCAAACATGGGATTAGACAAGGACGGGAGAGATGATAGTGAAGCTCCTGATACAAAAATGATGCCTCCAAACGAAGATAACGTTGAAGAACATCACCATGTTGCAATCAGTAGAAAAGCAAGCGAGAGTTCTCTTTGTCTGACTGAAGATGAAGATGATGACGAAGAGGGGAAGCCTGAGCTGGGCCCTCAGCGCACCCTTAAAGAACATTTCGAAAAGGATAAGGTTGGTTTTTTTGTCTCCTTATTCGTATTTGAGTTTCAGTTTCCCTTTTTTTTTTCCTATGGTTATCTACTTATCTTTCTTTCTTTGAAATATTCTTAATATCTTATCTTATTTGCTTTCTGGTGGAATCTGAGGGTCCAGGATGATGAGAGCTTGATGAGGTGGAAAGAACAACTTCTTGGAACTGTGGATTTCGAGTCCGTTGGAGGTTTGAATTCTCTTGCTACTCTTTCGTCTCTCATTTCTTCTCTTTGAAACTCGATGAAATTTAAATGGTGTTTTTTTTCCTTCGTAATCGTATACGTGTCACGAATGGAGTTAGTTTTTGAGCTTTGGCCTAGACTCCTCTCTCTCTCTCTCGTTTTCATGGAATGAAAGCTGATCTCGAAGTTCATGGTTTTAGCTAGCAACTAATCATTCCGAAGAAGCTTAACCAGTTCTCTTTTGGCATTGTGGGTAAAAATATCTGAAATTTAAACCCCCACCTCAAAACTTCTTGAATGGTACAGCATAATTGCACTCTCTGCAATCTAAGAAATGGATGCAAAGATCGATTAGTTTGAGTATCGTATTGAATTTCGGCATCTTGTTATGCAGCTTTCTGCTTATTACGTTGGTTCTCCCCGTCACAGATGTACTATCAGTGAATGTTCTTTGAATTCTAAATTGCTGCTAGTTAATCTTAATATTGAGTTATCTATATCTGACAAATATATTTGTGATTTGGTTGACATAAGCTGCTTGACAGTTTCTCTTAAAATAGTAGAGCACAGGGTAAAACCGCCATCTTCTCTTTTGTTTCATTTGTCTTTCATATCCTGAGTAGTTTTTTCCTGCTTTGTTGTCTCTTTCTTATTTCATCCTGCGAGCAATATAAATGCTTTTCCTTGGAGTAATGCCTCACTTGCAAATGCAAACCATCGGGAAAAAGAAAGCTGACACAGAACTGGCTTTCTTTTTATCCTGAGTCCTGACATTTTCCTGCATTGTTTACAATGGTATAGAAAATCTGGAACCCGATGTTAAGATCCTGAGCCTTGCAATCAAATCACCTGTTGGACCTGATGTTGTACTTCCAATTCCAGAGAACGGAAATCCCGAAGGTCTGTGGTTTACCTTAAAAGAAGGTAGCAAGTATAGCTTGCAATTCACATTCCAAGTCAGCAACAACATTGTATCCGGCCTGAAGTACACTAATACAGTTTGGAAAACTGGTGTCAAGGGTAATCCCACTAATCCCACTCTCTCTCTCTCTCTCTCTCGTTCATATGGAAGATTATGCTCTTTTATCTAACCTTCGGATCGATTTTCTTCGCCATGAATTCTTGTAATAGTGGATAGCACGAAAGAGATGATAGGGACCTTCAGTCCCCGGGCAGAGCCATACACACATGCAATGTGTGAAGAAACAACTCCATCTGGAATGTTTGCTAGAGGAAATTATTCTGCTAGAAGTAAGGTAAAATCGACAATAGTTCTATTTTCTCATTAGCCTTTTTACACGGTAATGGCTCCAAATGATTTATAAGCCGTTCATGGATGTCCAACCATTTTGATTCGTATGACTCTGGTTAACTGTTGCTTTTACCATAACAAGCTTAAGACTTAATGTGCTATTATTATTTGATTCTCTTGTTAGATAGCGTCTCTCATAACATGCAGCTGTATTAATTATGACACCAGCTTGGGTAATGGCTCTAAATAAGTCAATTCAGGTCTTGGGCAATGCTAAATTAATAACCACCTTATTAAAGGATAAGGATCCATCCCATTAATGAGTTGTGAGGATCCATGCAAGAATTAATATACTGATGTCATAGACATGAAATCTAGATGGCTTTTATACCATATTGGGAGTGTGAATATAAGCCTTACTGATTTAGTTTCCATCACTCTTTTTTATTTTTTTTGCAGTTTGCTGACGATGACAACAAGCGCTACTTGGAGATTAACTACACTTTTGATATCCGTAAAGACTGGCAATGAAATGATAGAACTACGGAACGAATTTCCAGTGCCATTGCTTTGCTTCGATCGAGTCCATTATTTGCCAAGTCTCCTTTAGAATTAGATGTTACTATAATCCATTTGCTTTGTTCTTATTTGCTTGTACGTGAAACTGACCATCATCTACACAATGAAGAAAGTTAATCAAAACTTTTCTGTTTTTTTTCCCCTGATTCTGAATCAATTAATAAAAAGTAAAGCTGTAGATCACTTTGGGAACTGCTGCGCTAATCTTCTATTATGTTTAGCATTAATTGATACCTGCCATTGGAGTAACGAGACTTGCAATGGACGATGAATAGTTGAAACTTTAAAGCTGGGTTCGGATCCATAATTGCATGTTTCAGCTTTGTCCTTTCATTTAAACCGTGAGAGTTAAAACTTAGACAAAGCATATTATGGTAGAAACATATAATCCCACCTTTCATGGCAGGTTTCGGTTTTATATAAAATGTCCAGTGTAGTGCAATTAAGCAAAAGATTATAATTTACAAAAGAAGAAAAAATTGGTAGATGGATTCTCCAAATTTCTAACTCACCACTATCAATGGCATATATATTACAACCAAACATTTCATAATTTAATCTAAATTTTTTAATAAAAAATTTCAAACTCATTTTGAACTTTCTAAAGCCACTGTTAATGGCTGTTAAATCCACTTAATCCATTTGGATTGAGATTTAAACGGTGCTCAAGCCCAGTCTTTAACGAACAGATCAGCACAAAATCAAAGCCCAATTTTGAAACAGGCCTAAGCTTCCACCTTCCACCTAATCTGTATTTTGGAAATGGATTGGGTTGGAATAAACGATCAAGTTTCGCCGGATCTCACCGCCTTAAAAGTGTAGACTGTTGCACTTTTCTCCCGTCGTTGTGTCCTTGATATGTCGGCGGTTGGTGACAATTTGCAGTGAATGATTAACTAGAGCTTTTGCCTTTGAGTAGAAAATCTCTTTCAGGTTCGCCGTTAGAAACACTTTCTTATAATTTTTTTTTGAAAATGTATTGTTGCTGATATTATTTGTTGAAAAACCTTGGTACTCTTTGTCTAATCTCCTTAATATATCTTCTCTTTAACGCATTTATTGACCGGATGGTTCAATTCGTTTAACTAAAATCGCGAATTAGAAGGAAAGAAAAAAAAAAACTTTCGAGTTTCTTTATTTTGCTGCCATGGTTTTCAAGAACTCAATAACAACGCTAGATAGTTGCTTATGAATTTTCCTGCTTTTTCTTTTTTCGTTTTTTTCTCAGCATCCAAAATATCTTTTTCATGTATTTCAGGTAAACAATTGCAATAGAAGATTTTATGAGAATTTAATTGAATTGACGAGAGCTATTGTGTTTTAACAGCAAAAACCGAGAGAGTGAAGGAGGGGAAAAAGATGAAAGCAAACAGGGAAGCTGTTGATAGTGTAGATGGGGAACGGGACTCGAAACGGCAGAGGGTCGCGGATTCACCAGCTTCACCTCCTGAAGAGCCACTCGTGCCTTATAATGATGATGAAGATGATGAAAGGAGGGCATTGAATCACACTGGCGTTGGAGAAGAAGGTGGTCGCAGAGTTGAAAGTGAAGAAGAAGAAGAAGAAGAAGATGATGATGATAATCCGTATGGGCAAGGATCAATTCTAGCGAGATCAAATCGCCAGGTTGAAGTACGTAGGGATTGCCCTTACCTTGATACTGTTAATCGCCAGGTAAATAACTTTATATTAAGTGTTGAAATTTGAATCAGTACGTAAATTTTCAATTACTTGGTTTTTTTTTCCCCCCCTTGCCCTTTAAGATTTGTCAAATGATTATTTAATTCTGTTTAACAGGTGCTGGATTTTGATTTTGAGAGGTTTTGTTCAGTCTCTTTGTCGAATTTGAATGTGTATGCATGCCTGGTCTGTGGGAAGTATTACCAAGGAAGAGGGAAGAAATCCCATGCTTATACTCATAGTCTAGAAGCAGGACACCATGTCTACATCAATCTTCGAACAGAGAAGGTGTATTGCCTCCCTGATGGATATGAAGTTAATGACCCATCATTGGATGATATACGCCATGTTCTAAACCCAAGGTTTGCTCATACTTCACTTGATTGCTTTTAGAGTTTTTCGTGCCCTCCCATTTTTTCTCTTATTCCTCCATCCTCCCTTTTGCTTACTTTGTCCCTGCAAGGCATGCATCTGTGCATTTGCTTCATATTATTGTATGGATATCTAGCTTGTATGCAGCATGTGCCCATGTGCCCATAACATACTGTGGAATGTCTAGCTAACAAATTAAAATGGATTTTTTTAATCAAATTTTGCTGATTGATATTTACGTATGATTTCCTTTTGATTTTTCAATTTTCCTTTGGTAAAAAGAAGTCTTGACTTTCAAGTGCTTACACTTTTTTTTTTTTAATTGGGCTCCATATTTGCAGGTTTTCCAGAGAACAACTTGAACAACTTGACAAGAACAAGCAATGGTCAAGGGCACTCGATGGTTCAGATTACCTTCCAGGAATGGTAATAATCCTTGTTCTCAAATTCAAGGGCACATATTTAAGATAAGCTTCTACTTTTTTTTTTACTTTTTTTGTGTTAATATGATCTCATTATTTGTGCTAATCTTCAGGTGGGGCTGAATAATATTCAAAAGACTGATTTTGTCAATGTCACCATTCAATCATTAATGAGAGTTACTCCCTTAAGAAACTTTTTCCTTATCCCTGAGAATTACCAGCATTGTAGATCTCCTCTTGTTCATCGATTTGGAGAACTCACAAGAAAGATTTGGCATGCTCGAAACTTCAAAGGACAGGTTAGATCATGCTTGTATTTTTGCTAAATTATTGTTCTGGAACACATTGGATTTATGGTTTTTCAAATAACTTGTGTCAACAGGTGAGCCCTCATGAGTTTCTAAAGGCAGTTATGAAAGCTAGTAAAAAACGGTTTCGAATAGGTGTGCAGTGTGAGCCAGTTGAATTCATGTCATGGCTTCTTAATACATTGCATGCAGATCTTAGAACTTCAAAGAAAAGTAGCAGCATCATCCATAAGTGCTTTCAGGTTCTAATTAAAACCTTGCATTCATTATTTCATGTTTTGGCATAAGTTTGTGCTTATGTTACGCATTGGTATTAATAGGGAGAACTCGAGGTTGTGAAAGAGACTCAGAACAAAGCTATCATTGAGAAGAAAGAACGTGGCGGGGAACAGAATGGAGCCTTAAAGATTACGGATGGTGCAATTGAGAATAATAATGTTGCTGTTGAAACTTACAGAATGCCCTTCCTGATGCTTGGGCTGGATTTGCCAGAACCACCACTTTTCAAAGATGTGATGGAGAAAAATATAATACCTCAGGTATTTTACGTGCTTTGTGGGTATTTTTCCTTCTGTTCTGGACATAGGTGCAAAAGTGCTAAAAGAACATTGATTGCTAACTTAACTGAGGGTGGTTCCTTGCATCATTCAAAATTTGGTGCATTTTTTCTGCTTTTTACTGCCATTTAGTTCTCCTTGTACCCTTCTCTCCATGCTCTTTCTTTCTTGATATGAATGTTGAGTGACTTCATAATGGTTGCTAAACATGCAAAAACAACACGGTTAAACACGTTTCCATCACCTTAACGGACATAATTGCCCTTGCAACCTCTAAAATAAACTCATTTATCAGGTTTGTACAAATGATATTTTAAGTCTATATGATAATTTAGATGACATGCATTAAGAGTTATGAATGGCAAGAGAAGCTTATGCAAGTCAATGATGATCATGCTGAGAAGCTACATGCCATTGATACCATAATAGTCTTCAAATATTTTGGCTTTGTTGATAAAAAAGAATGAGGGTAAAAAGCTCTTATGAAATAAACATGGAGTGGGCAACCAACTAGGGAAGTTTATGATTTGTGATGCTTTTATCGTATCGAGATTAATTTTATTTATGATTTTGTTCTAGGTTCCTTTGTTTAATATACTGAAGAAGTTTGATGGTGAGACAGTAACGACTACTGTTCGTCCTCCAGCAAGGATGAGATATCGCGTCACCAGATTGCCACAGTACTTGATACTTCACATGCGCCGCTTTACTAAGAATAATTTCTTCAGAGAAAAGAACCCAACGTTGGGTGAGTTTTATGTTCTTGGAATATTAGGGTTTGTTTGATCAATCTCTGGATTGTAATCATTATATCTCCCGGCACCTAACCTGGTTTTTGTCACTTTGTACTAAGTTAATGTTTTTCGTTTTCAGTGAACTTTCCTGTGAAAAATCTTGAGTTGAAGGACTACATTCCTCTACCAGCACCAACCAAAGAGAACGAAAAGCTGCGCACCAAGTATGATTTGATTGCTAATATTGTTCATGACGGCAAGCCTGATGAGGGTTTCTACAGGGTCTTTGTACAGCGGAAGTCAGAAGAACTATGGTAATTTTCTAAATAATTTTGCATTTATATGACTGAAATGCTAGAAATAGAGGAGGATGCATCTGAAATTTATATTTTGCAGGTATGAGATACAAGATCTGCATGTATCTGAAACACTTCCTCAGATGGTTGCATTATCCGAAGCTTATATGCAGATATTCGAGCAGCAACAGTAGGATAGAGTACTTGATGATCAATCGATATTAATGGTGTATGATAACTAGGTTTTGGTTCTTCAAGAAAAGTTTTTGCAAATGGGTGATTTGGTATAGGCGAAAGACAAAAAAATATGCTTCTAAAGTGACTGATGTGCTATTATGAAGCTGTTACTTCTGTTTTAGTTCATGGAACAATTAACACTTTGTATTTTGATGTGTTTTGGGGAAAAAAATTAAAATGTGCCGATCCCAGTTTTCACTTTTCAGTTTCATTCGGATTGTAATTGTCTTTTTCAAAGAAATACTAATCTTTGCTAACCACAGGGTATTGAGAATTGACCCCAAGTTTTCAAGAAATTCCTTCACCGTTTATTAAAAAAAGAAGAGAGAAAGATGACTGAAATTTGACATTTTGCCAACCAAAACAATCCTCCAGGTCTCTGTTAACTTTAAAAGACAAAACTATGGACAAAATGTTGAAACGTGGAACGCCCGCCCGCCTCTTATACCGTCATTAATAAGTTTGGTCAAAATCCAGCAAGGTTATGATATTTTTTAATGCAATTAAATTGGTTCTACCATTACGAGTTTTTAGACGGCGCCTTGCATGATGATCAAAAATAATGATTCGCATTCCTCACCCCTTTTTCTGCAAAATAAGATAGTCCTTTGATATAAAGAATCTCTGGTACACTGTCTCAGACTTCAGCAATAACGGGTTAAAAAAAA
Source organism: Adansonia digitata (assembly GCA_029448705.1). NCBI lineage: Eukaryota > Viridiplantae > Streptophyta > Magnoliopsida > Malvales > Malvaceae > Adansonia > Adansonia digitata. Next base: position 9,996,312 of record JAQSVH010000011.1, on the reverse strand, counting down.
TGGTAACGAAGAGCGGGGAGATTAACAACTTCATCAAGCTTTGGCTTGCCATTATCATTTCTCTATGCTACTGCTATTTCATAGGTAAGACAAAGATAATCCCTCAAGGAAGTGCACGACTTGTTTGTTTGCTACCTGTTGTCTGCCTTTTTATTTTCGTTCCTCTCTATATCTCCTCCATTCATCTAGGCGGTACCACTGCTTTCTTCATAACTTGGCTTGCTAACTTCAAGCTCTTCCTTTTCGCCTTCGGTAAAGGCCCTTTATCCCCCCCATCGCTCACTTTACCTCGTTTTCTTGCTCTTGCTTGTTTGCCCATCAAAATCCAACAATACCCACCTCCAAAATCACCTATAAAAGGCCATAACAAACAAATCCCTGATACAACGAAGCCTAAAGAAGGCCATCAAACACTTACAAACTATGCAATAAAAATTCTGCTTTTTGCCTTGTTGCTTCGTATGTATGACTATAGCGAGTATATCCACCCCACAGTCTTGTTGGTTCTGTATTCTTTTCACATTTACTTTTGTCTAGAGATTATCCTAGCCATGGTGGCAACCCTGGCTCGAGGCCTTTTGGGTCTTGAGCTGGAGCAACAGTTCAATGAACCTTACCTCTCCACCTCACTGCAAGATTTCTGGGGCAGAAGATGGAACATTATGGTAAGCAGTATTCTACGACCGACGGTATACGAACCTGTGCTCAACATGGGTGCACGTTTCGTTGGTCGTAAATGGGCTCCGCTTCCCGCCGTTTTCATGACTTTTGTCGTATCGGGCGCCATGCACGAGCTGATCTTCTACTACCTGGGACGCGCGAAGCCCACATGGGAGATCACGTGCTTCTTTCTTCTCCATGGAGCATGTTTGATGGTGGAGATTGCCCTGAAGAAGACGTTCGGGGAGAAGCGGAGTTTGCAGAGGGTTTTTTCTACTCCGTTGACCGTTGGATTCGTCATGCTCACTGGCTTCTGGCTCTTCTTCCCGCAGCTCCTACGGTGTAGGGCTGATGAAAGGGCGCTTGAAGAGTACGCGCTTGTAGGCGCGTTTTTTAAGAATGTTACTATGTTAACCTTAAGCATTTTCCAGTTTCAACATTAGCTCACTCGTCTTGCTTAACAAATCCGTACTAGCATACAATGCTTTTGATTTTGGGATTTATTTTAAAATTAAAAAATCTCGCGTCTGCATGAAAAGCGCCGTCGATTGATCTAATTTGATACCCCCTCGCCCTCGGTTTAAATTAAATTAAATTAAAGTTGTTTTGTTGATGAATTAATAGACATCTAGTATTCCCGTAGAATTCAATTTGTTTATTACAAAATAAGTAATACATCTGAACGTTGCCTTCGACCGCACTTCTCCATATGTAGGAATGGAATTTACATCATATTATGGACGGTATTCAATGAAAGCTGCTATTTCTGTAAAGCAATTTTGTTTTCTTTTTAATTTTTCTGTGGATTAACAAATAATAAATAGCAATATTATTGTACTATTCAAAGATAACGAACGGCTTAAATCACCCACCAATTTAATTAAAACGCATAAAACTTTTGACAAAAGCCATCGTTCAAAATTTGCAGCACTTCCAATTAAATAATAATAATGATGATGATGATGATGATGATGTAAACATATATGTATCTGTCAGCATTTCCAGATAAACATTCCCTTCAGCATGATCATTCTGGCACCGAATTTCTGACTAATGCGTGAAAATCAAATAACCAAGGCTGGCCCAATCGAGCTTAGCATGCCAAAGCCAAAAAAAAAAAAAAAGCTGATATACAAAAAATTAATCATTAAATTCAGTGTAAATCTGAATATATCTGAACTATAACATTATACAAAGAATATGAATTTCAGATTAACCATTGAAGATGCATTATTTACAAGTATCTTCAAAGGGAAAGCAGCCGCTCACAAATACCTGGCAGACATGGCAGCGAACTAGCAAACAACTGATTTTCTATGCACATTTCTTGAATGAATGAAGACTATGAATGCCTTCATCTCAAATCTGAATCATCGTGTTTCCCCCATTTTAATCTATCTCCATCCCTTCTTTTCTTTACAAATTCAAGAATAAAATCACCCAAACGACTTCCTGGGAAAATGATCGGAGCACAACTATTTAGTATCAACAACACGTTCTCCACAAACGAGTTAAGGTTATACATGTTTTGTTTCCGAACCTTCAATCAACTGTTGTCAAGGCAGTTGGCCAGAGCAAGGATCCTTGTTGAGTTTCCTGCTCTGAATGCTGTTTGCAAAAATGCTTTGAAGCCTACATGATTGCTTTAGTATCAGTTTATAGGTGGAAGGATTATCCCACGCTACAAAGGAAAATCTGTCTCCGTATTCCTCCACTCCTTCAACTACTAATTGCCAAATTAATGCCCCAGCCCCAGCTTGCCTTTTCTTTGCTGACTCATAAATTTTATCGTACATAGTCTTTAATAGAATATCCTTGTCAGCTAATCCTTGGCTGTTCACATACACCAAAGAGCCAACTTCCGTGAAGAGAACCGGTTTTTTAAGCACATGGTCCCCATCACTTATATGAGAATCCACCCACTGGGAAAGATACCGAGTCTTTGCTTCCATATCAGCATGTGGTATCCTATCAATAAAATACATATACAACAAACGTTATAAAGGGATAATTATTAACATTCATAAATAGAAGACAAAAATGCCCTATGAAGTATGCACTTAGGTGGTCTATGGTACCAGTTTGATTTATCATCATCTACCCTGTCAAATATGGCTTTGAGATATAGAAATTTGTTCCAATGCAAGAGTAATGCACTGATAAACTTCTACAGACCAGAAAGAATGTCATGATTTTTTCTCCGTAAGTTTGAAATTTGGTTGCTGTATCAACCTGTCACTCTAAAATGCATGGTAATATTTTCCATTGGCCTAATGGAGAGCAATTGCCACTGGTAATTGTAGCAGACAACATTTTCAGACAATTTAACACAATATTCACAAGACATTAATCATATCGTACTACAAGTAAAATTTAACAACCAGCTATCAGGGTATGCATGAACTGAAGCAAAGTCGATGTTCTCAATTGCTGAGTTCTGTATAAAGTCTGACCCAAGTGAGGCTGCCCACTCTCCAGGATTTACTTGCAGTCCCTTGGTTGTATTCAGGCCATAAAACCCCTCAAGTCCAACAGTAACTAAATGTTTTTGATCCAGACTCTTGACAAAAGCAGCCATCTCAGTGAGCCATGCCTGTACTCCAAGCTAATAGTATTAATGAAGTTCATATATATCCAGAAAGAAAGGGGAAAAAAAACTGAAAGTCGCAAGCAAACCCACTTACATCAATTTAAAATAAGGAATTTCCAGAGTAAACGAAAGCGAAAGAACCAATAATAAAAAATTGCAGAAATCCTCAAGAAGCTATATTAGATATCAAAACACTGAACATGGCTAGAAATTATAACAATCTACTAACGCTTAGAGATTAAAAGTAAAAAGAAGAAGAAGAAGAAGAAGAAATCTCTTAACTGTTCTTTATGTTTTGAGGCCAAAAGATCACAAAAACATACTAACACAATAACGAAACAGCAAGCTCTATAATTCACCTGGAGAATAGGAGCGGAGGAACTGGATGCACACCGGGGCTCATTCATCAGCTCCCAAGCAAATATTGCTGGTTCATCAGCATACTTAATACCACTCAAGGAATTCTTTCTAGACAATATAGCCTGTAAAATACACAATGCAAATCCACAGTTAACTTGGTATGATTTCTACAGCCAAACAAAAAGCATACATGTCGTAATTAAAGTCATTATCTTTCCTATAATCCAATCAAAGGTTTCAGTTCATATTATGTAGCGGACATTCATAGAACAATGCCTGCAGGTCAGTTCTTTTTTGACTGCTTTCAGTGCTGACAACCTTCGAACCATTATCATCCTACCCAACCTATTAGATATAAAGTTATAAGTGCCAAGGATTCAGCCTTGCTTCATCTAAGACTAATTTCTTCTGCAAAAGAAATTCCATGACTCAATCTCAATAATATCAGGCAATTTGAAGATTGATTGACTTATAATACTCCTATGAGACTTGCTTCAATTCACCATGGTACATTTATCTTATAAGTAAAGAGCTTTGAAGAATATCACCCAGCGCCATAGCAGCATACCTTAATGTAAGCCTTGTAGTAATCTTTAATTATTGGGTGTGAAAAAAATGAATCAGTTGAAGAAGAAACATTATTTCCAGCTTCTTGTGCCCATCTCACATACTGATCTTTCCCACCAAAGTTATTTAAATTATTCACCAAACTTAGTATCAACCTAATTCCATGCTTCCTTGCTTCAACAATCACAAAATCCAATCCCTATCACATTATCATGCAACATACGAAAAATTAAGCAGAATAAACAAAAGGGTATTCGAATAATAAGCTAATGAAATTGTAAACATTACCTGAAAGACTCTTTCGTTAAAGACGCCGGGAGATATCTGCAAGGCATTAGGTCCATGGCCATCGTTGAAGGCCCAAGTTCTGCAAACAGTCAACCCCATGTCTGCCCCTCTCTTGAGCATCCTCGACACCCTTAGCCTCGACGGACCAGCCCAAACGCTCTCCTGCATTAGCCAATAGGAGTTCCAGCCGTTGATGTAGAACGTTGACTGGTTCTCTGTTGCAGCGCCGGCGTTAACGATGAAGAAATGCGTGGAGTTTGCAGATACAAAACCCATTTGGGATTGCCATAGAATCGGAAAACTAATGGGATTATTGCCAAAGTTGAAGTAGAGAAAAATCGAAAGTAAAAGTATGCCCAGTAAAGGATAAAGCTTCTTGTCTCTCCATTCAACTTCCATTCCTCTGTATCTGGTCGCACGCGGTAGGTAGCTTAGTTGTTCTGCAATTATGGCTCACTTTATTTCCATTGGCATTTTATATTTATATCTTTTCTTTTAAAAAAACTATTTTCGCATTCTCTTTCATCCCATCAGCTTGCCGACGATGCGTTATAATCGGAGACTCCTCTGGTGCACGGAAAGATAAGTGAGTCTTCCGTTATCGTATGCCACGTCAAACCACTTGATGCGCCAGCTCAGCTCACTGTATTTCTTTTATTATTTCCTAAATTTTATTTTCATTTGTAAAAAAAAATCTTAGCACTATTTATTTTAGGCTTAAATGTTATTATTTGTTTGAATTCAAAGTTTAGTTTGATTTTTAATTTAAATACATAAAAAATTATTAATTTATTATTTAAATTTTTATTTTATTAAATATGTTAGATGCTACCATTAAATCAATATTTAATAAAAATTTAATATGTAATAAAAATACCATATTTATATATATATATATATTCATATGCTAAACATATTACTATTAAGGTAAAAGTATACTTATATAAATTATTATCTTATTAGTTATATATTTATATAATATTTTAAATATAATTAACGTTTTATAATATTTATGTAATATAACTCCGAATACTTATACTCGAAAAGTCTAAAAAAACACGTGTCCTCGGCGCTTATCGTAAGGAAAACGCTGCTCGATCCTCCTCTTTATATGTCCCCTAAAACTAAGTTCCCTTCCCCTCTCTTCCCTTCCCTTTCGTTTCACCGATCGAAGTTCTAGCTGATAGTTTCTCTCTCAACGATTTCCAAACGTACCTTAATTTCTACAAACCGAAGAGGCGCGCGTATAAATTGATTATTCGAATTTTGTTTTCAACGTTCGTTCAAAACCCTAGCCTTTTTATTTGTTTCTCTTGGGGAAGATGTCTTTCGATCTGATGCTGAAGCCGACATGCAGCGGCTGTGGATCGAACCAAGAATTGTACGGAAGCAACTGCAAGCACATGACCTTGTGCGTCAGTTGTGGCAAAACCATGGCCGAGAACCAAGGCAAATGCTTCGAATGTGGCTCCATTGTCACCCGCCTGATTCGAGTACATTTTCCCTCTTCACATCTTATTATTATCATGTTCATGTTCCAATAATAGTTTTACAGTACTTGGGTTAATTGTTGAACATAATTTTTTGAATTTATATCGATGGAAATAGCCTGTGCTAGTATTCTATTTTTCCTTCTCACCTCACCTGGACATCAATGTAATTTCCGGATTCTTTTTCTTTTTTTTTTTTTTTTAATTTTGGAATTTAGGAATACAATGTTAGAGCAAGTCCTAGCACCGACAAGAACTACTTTATTGGTAGGTTTGTAACTGGGTTGCCCAATTTTTCAAAGAAGAAAAATGCTGAGAATAAATGGTCTCTGCAAAAAGATGGACTACAAGGACGCCAACTTACTGATGCTTTGCGGGTATTAGATTTATCCTTTTCAGCTGTTGCTTGCATGTTTCTAGCTTTCATTCTATAATGAGATAGCTAAATTATCATACTCCAAATTCTAGAAGAAAAAAAAAGGTTGAGAACATTGGCAGGTAGGTCTTTAAACAAGGTTTTATGGAGTTCTTTTTGGATTTCAAAGCCAGACATACACAAACAGACACATATTTTATGTTAGCATATAATGTTCTTTTGCTTCCCGTCTAAGTAGGGGTAAGAAGTAGGCTAAAGCATTATTTTGCCATGTTACACAACCAAGATTAATAATTACATGAACATAATAAGTAGAATTTTCCGTATTCTAGGGAGGAAAATTCTCCTTTTACTTGGACCGATATAATTGTGCCCTTGTTTACTTCGATGCTGACTATCATTATTGTTGGCTTGTATTTTTAAGGAGAAATATAAGAACAAGCCTTGGCTATTGGAAGATGAAACAGGCCAGGCTCAGTATCAAGGTCAACTTGAAGGTTCACAGTCTGCTACTTATTACCTCCTCATGATGCAAGGAAAGGAATTTGTGGCTATTCCAGCTGGTTCTTGGTATGAGTGACATATTATCGTTTGTTTTGACTACTTATCTCTATTCCCTCCACTCATTATTATAGGCTATTTGTAGTGATATATTGCTATATTTGAATCTTGTTAGATGGGTTTCCTTAGTTGTGGTACTCTTTGACAGGTACAACTTCAACAAGGTCGCACAATATAAACAACTTACACTGGAAGAAGCAGAAGAAAAAATGAAGAACAGGAGGAAGACTGCAGATGGATATGAGAGATGGATGATGAAAGCTGCAAATAATGGAGCTGCTGCGTTTGGTGAAGTGGAGAAGATTGATGACAAAGATAGTAGCTTAGCTGGTGGGAAGGGACGTAAAAAATCAACTGGTGATGATGATGAAGGTCATGTATCAGATAGAGCAGAAGAAGAGGAAGAAGAGGAAGCAGCCAGGAAGAGTAGGCTTGGACTCAACAAAAAGGCTGGTGATGATGATGAAGAAGGTCCAAGGGGAGGTGATCTTGATATGGATGATGATGATATTGAGAAGGGTGAGCTTTTATCATGTTTGTGCCTTGGCATCTATTTCTTCTTCATTATCATTTTGACTTATAGAATATTTGGTTTAATTCTGCATGTTGAGCCAGAAGATCAATGAAATTAACATAGAAATAGAATAAATTAACTATTGCGAGAGATGACATTGACACTTACATTTATATCTTCTGAATGTGGCTTTCCCTCAGAATGTATATATGTATTTTGTCAGGTTTAAGGCTTGGATGAATGTACTTTATGAAAAGGATTCATCTGAATTTTTTTCATTCCAAAATATATTTTAACTGATAACAAAACTACCTGGAAAGGTCTATGCTAATGCTGTTCTTAATTTTGTGCACATACATGCACATAAAAACACATCCAGCACTGAAGGTCCCTACCTTGTCTCTTTTTTTTACAAAAAAAATAAAAAAAAAATTAGACTTGGTGTTTCTCTTGGAGTTTATTTGTGTGCGTTTTGTTTAGGTGATGATTGGGAGCATGAAGAAATATTCACTGATGATGATGAAGCTGTTGGTAATGATCCTGAGGAAAGGGATTTGGCTCCCGAAGTTCCTGCTCCTCCAGAAATCAAGGAGGTATTTTTGATACGTTTATCAAACTTGCAAGCTAAGGATAGCATTGCCTTGTTAGGATCCTGTTTGTTTTATAATTACACCAAGATAACAAGGTTAATTTTAGACCTTAGCAACTTTGTAATGTATGGGACGTCATTCCACCCTCTGTTCAGAGACTGCTGCATAGATCTTGTTTCATTAAAGTCGGATAAGAGGAAAGGGAGATTTTAATTATTATTATTGCTCTAAATTTTCTCTATTCAGAGACTGCTGCATACATCTTGTTTCATCAAAGCGGGATAAGAGGAAAGTGAGATTTAATAAATAAAATCTAGCAATAATCACAAGTAGTTGGGAGACCATCTTATAGAAATCCAAAAGAGGCTTTCTCATCTTACGTCAAAAGAATCTATTGAGAAGAATGTAATAAATATAAATTTCCAGTTTCAAGAAATTATACAATATATAATTTTGTAGGTTTGAGAGTTAGCTTGTCTTTGGTGATAGACTGCTTTTACTTCCATGGTTTGTCCGCACATAAGAGTCATTTGGATTTTCAACTACTGTATTCAGAGTAAAATTTTGCTAGTTACTGCTCGCATTTTTGTGTGTGTATGTGTGTTTTCACTGAAACAATTTCTTACTTCTGCTGCTAGAGGTGGTATTGCTTTTATCATTTTATAAAATGTCATCATGACTGGAATTTGATCTCCTTTGAATGGTAGATAGCATTTTTCCTGTTCTCTCTCAGGACGAAGATGAGGAGGATGAAGAGCAGGAAGGAGGACTGAGTAAGTCTGGGAAAGAGTTGAAGAAGCTATTAGGGAAAGCTAGTGGGCTTAATGATTCAGATCCAGATGACGACGATGATGATGAGGATGTAAGTTTTTAGGATACCTAATGGCTTATTGTAATACATTTTTACCCAACAAAAGTTAACAAGATTAATGTATCTCGCTTTTATTTCATTATTCTGGTTGATCGTTTTCTGTATGGTTATGGTGCATATGTCATTTCTTCTGTAGTAACTGATCCCTGCTTGACTTTAATTGAATCTTTTGTGGTGTCTAGTTATGCTTATACTGAAGCTTTTCTTTCTTTTATTTGTTTTATTTTTTGTTTCAGGTGGATGATGATATGAGCTTTAATAATCCTGTTCTAGCTCCTAAACAGAAGGATGCACCTAAAGAAGAACCTGCTGACAACAGTCCAATGAAACCAGCACCTTCAGCTTCTGCTCGGGGAACCCCTGCTACATCTAAGTCAGCAAAGGGAAAGAGAAAAGCAAATGGTGATGAAACCAAATCATCTAATGGTACCTCTCTGAAGAAGGTTAAATCAGAACCTGTATGTTACCAAAGCTCATCAACTTGCCTCTTTGCACGTGTTTATTTTTAAGAAGAAATTTGTTTTAAATACTTATTTTATACTTTTTGAGAGGCAGGAGTCAAAATCTTCTGTGAAGGAGGAAAACACACCTGCTTCCAAAGGCAGTGTTCCTTCCAAAGCCACACCGTCATCTGCAAAATCTGGATCAACATCAGCTGCTAGTGCATCATCATCTTCAAAAGCAGGATCAGCATCAACCGCTGGACCTGTAACTGAAGAAGAAATCAGGGCTGTGTTATTACAAAAGGCGCCTGTAACAACATCAGATCTTGTTGCTAAATTTAAAGCTAGGCTAAAATCTCCAGAGGTATACTGTCTTCCATAATCCATTTCTTTTCCTATTTTGTTGGTTGAATATTTATTGCTGAAATCTATCGTTACCTGATCCTTAAGGACTATATATACAGCAGTGATAGGTATGTGAAATGTATATATAGGTTTTACTGTTATTAGATTAGATTCTTTACAGTTTCGGATTTATGGGCCCAAATCCTTTCTCAAGATAAAAAATATGCTTTTGATCTCAGAAGAATCAAATGGTTTAGTTTCATAGATATGGTGCTAGCATGTTAGTAACTGCACAAGGTGGTTCTATACAAAAAGGCAACATAGGCCTATTAGATAAACAGATCAATCTGAAAATGACGCAAGATATGCTTACGTTTGTTTTATGCATTTGTTTATGTTTCTTGTTTAATTGTTGATTTCTCGAAGTAGATAAAGCTCTTTGGTGCAGGACAAGAAGGCTTTTGCAGATATTCTTAGGCGAATTTCCAAGATACAAAAGACAAATGGACCTAATAACTACGTTGTCTTGAGAGAAAAGTAATGTTTCTATCTCCGTGTTTTAACTTGTGCCATAATAAATTTTGTTGTGCTTTGTTCTCAACAGAGAGGGGGAAATGGTGGGGGGGCTGGATAATCAATCTTAACATTTTCTGGAAATAGATTTTGCAAGGGGCTAGAGTGCCATACACGACGTGAAAAGAGGATGTTTGATGTATCATCCTTGTAAGCAGGCTTCTTTCTATGTTGTGAATTTTTAAGACAGGTACCGGACATTGTATACGTACAGGGATTTTCTAGAATTTACAGTGTGACATTTTGTCATGGGGACTTACCATATTAAGTCAACAGAAGAATGGCTAAAGAATCGAACTGGGTTCTAGATTTCCATGTCGCCTTATCATTTTGTTGAATAATGCATAGTATCATGTTATTTTGACATTTCATCGCCCTTCCCATTGCAGCTTTAACAGATAAGTACATCATCTAATATTATGTTCTTTAATTTACCTTTTTTTTTTTTTTTTCTAGAAGGCCATTTCTAATTTGCCGTGCCTTAACCATTTTTGCAAAATTGAGGTCGAGACGAACAGCTTAAGGGAATTAAATTAGATTTATTGCATATAAAGCAGAAGGCAAACAAAGCTTAAAAGTTAAAAAAGGTTTGGGTAGGACCGAGGTAACGTGGTAAGTTAAAACTAGATTGCTATATGGCAAAACCATAACCCAATCAATAACAACACGTAGTTTACATAAAAGTGGACTGATTCAGAAGGTGTTGTGGGCGCGGCAGCCATCGTCGAATCAGCGTTCTTCGGCACTGCGTCTTTGGGCTCTTCGGTCTCGGGGCTGCCTAAAGGTATCACCTCCACGTGTAGCTTTAGACCGCTTTTGCAGCTCTTGGTACTAACGAAGTATCGAATCCCTTCCCCATCCAACGGGATGCCATCTAAGCCGTCCGTATACATCCTTATGGGATTACTCACATCGCACGATTCATATTCATCCTTGCTCTTGAGCTCAGCGATGCTCTCCTGTACTGCAGAGTAGGCGAACCCTGTCCAATAGTTTAATAACACTTGGTGAAATCTATATTCAATTATAAACCGTGATAATTTCTTCGAATTAATTACCATAAACATACGCAGAAAGGAGCAAACCAAAAAAGAAGGGTGGGGGTCGAAAATGTTTTTTGTTTTTTTTCCTAAAAAAACAATTGAAAAGGTGTGAACAATAATACTCCATGATTTTCTTATTTTCAATGCTACCTACTCTTCTTAATAACAAAGAATAGTACTGAATCCCACTAAAAGAGATCTTGGATTTTTCTTCTTGAGTTTTCTTGGAAAGCAGAAGCTTTGTTTCTTTCTCCAGATTTTCATTTATGGGTTACATCAGCTTTACAACTTGATCTATTCATATATTATTCGCGAAAGCATATATGCAAAGTAAGAAACAAAATTAGGGTTATAGGTTGGTTTCTGCTTCATTTGATTAATGAAAAATGGTGAAGAAAGACAATAAATTTGTTGTTCGTTTTGCTTTATATTTTACTACCCCCAGTCTTTGTGCAACGATGGAGTAGCAAATAGCGTTATGAGATGCTTTGATTGTCTTACAAACCGGACCAGAAGCAAACAAAATGAAACAATTGCACTCAATATTATTACACACTCGTTGTATTTTTCCCTATAGTTAAACGGGGCTGGAATGTTTTCTATGGTACTTGGAAATTAAGAGCAAACTTACAGATTTTGTCTCCAACCCTGAACCTCCTACCGGAGGACCAAGAAGCCACGTCAGAGGAAGGGTCCCACCCACGGTCACCTCCGACCACATGGTGCACTTGTGCTCCAGCCCATTTCACTTCAAGACTCACAGCCATGACAACCAGAGCCATCAACATCTTCACAATCGACATAGCCATTTTCACTGAACAGGAAACTGGGAAAGCAAAGACAAGAAGAAACTGTGTTCCCTTAAAAAGATTGCTTCTTTGAGAGAGAAAGGCCGAGAGAAAGAGTGATCAAGGGAGAGGGAGAGGGCGAGGGTGAGGGTGGAGTGTTAGTTAAGCAAGAAAGAAGCGCCTTTTAGGCATTTAGCAGAATAGTAGGGAAAACGCTAGCTTCCATCCGCCAGGCAGCTTCCTACATAAAACAGAGGAATGGTTGTTGTAAGCCCACAACAAAAATAAAAGGCCCATCAAGTGTCAGTCAAGCTTTGTTAAATTTGGAGATCTCCAAGAACGGCCAAACTTTTTCCAAGCTTCATTCCTTAATGACTAATATAACCTGTGGCTGGTTTCAAAGTTGCACAGCATGATTCTTGAGGTAACCTCCATCAACTACCATTCTAATCCAACTTGTTTGGCTTAACAAGAACCCTTTCGGGATATTGCTCTTTTGGATGTATTTTTAACTCTAATACATTGCATATATTACCATATGAGATTTGATTACTATGGAAGTAATGAATCATATATCATACTGAAATTCATGAATTAATGGTTTATATTTGGATTTGGAGAGCAATTGACATATGCTGTTACTATTATTTGGTGGAAGTTCGCATTTTAAACTCACGAGATGGCTAGTATCAAATCTTTACTCGCCTATTTCAACGGTGCATTAACAGCCTTAAATCAATATTTGTGAGCCTGTTTATTTTCGACAGTTTACAATTCACTTACCAAACGTCTGGCATACATCCTGGTAGGCCCATGCCTACAGATGCATTTATTTAGTGTGCATACTATTTTTTTTTTTACTTACCAGAGAGAGACCGTTGTTTCTGGGTTTCTGATTGAAAAAAAATGAAAACCCACGTGGTCCATTCCAAGGCTCGGTTTCCTGATCTTGTTGAAAAGCATGTGGCAACTTCAGCTTTCCATGAAAGCATCAGCATACAAGAACAGATAAAGATAAAAAAAAGAACGTGTTTAAACAGTTTCTAACCAAACTTCACCAGCTGTCATCGTTATGTATACATGCCTACATACATGGCCGAGAATGATCCATCCACATGAAAGTTCTTTTGAAGTGGAATCGCTCTCTGCCTCGTTAATTCATGGTTTTTGTTACAAATTACTAATAATATTTCAAACCTTGTAACTTCCTTCGTCAATTGCCATGCCTGCTCTTTGCCCTTTTTTCGATAGTTTTGATAAAGCAATTTTATCTTTTCCATTGGAAATTACCTAGAGACAAGATCTGTTAAGCCCATGGTCGCCATAGTTTTGTTAGGATATGGGGGTTTCCGCATAGTCGGAAGATCCACCTAGGTGCTACTACCTACTTCAGCGATAAACAGCCGCCCTCTACCGTCTACTTCACTCCAACCACATCATCTTTTTCTTCTTCTTTTTCTTTTTCATTTTTTTCTTCATTTCCCTTAGACAATGGAAGTACATAATTATATGCTCACGTCGCCTAATTCATGCAATAATTTGGAACTTCAGACCAAGAATAATAAGAAGCAACAACGAAAAATTTATGAAGAACTTGCATATTGAGAATCAAGCTCATCAAATGCTTTTTCAATTACAGAATTTCTTATAAGTAATAGTGTATCGATTTAGGCTTTTATAGAAGACTAGAAACCTTTTCTGAGAGGTTCGGGGTATTTCAGCTTCGTTCTAATTGCAATAGTCGCTCGCCTAGGAGCAAATTGCAATGTGTTTTAACTCCTAAAGAAACCTGTAACAGGGTCCTCTATATGTTATTTGAAACTCATAAATTTTCCAGAAAGAAAAGGTGCGTCTGAGAAAGATTTGACTATTCACATCAAGTAAGAAACAGCTCGAACGATCGATGTCAAAGCAAAGCCAGCAACATGTAACACGTTGCAGATACTAGAAGGATCGTTGATCACTCCCTAATGCCTCTGATGGTGAGTAAAATATCACAATGTCAGCCTCCTCAGGCAACTTAAAGCTAACTTTCTTTTTCAACTTCCCACTTTGGTTTCTGCTTAATGAAGAACATGAAATATCCCCTGAACAAAAATCCAAAGAGAAACTCTGACCCGGTTTAGAGGGAACAGCTTCATGTTCTCTAGAAGCAAATTGATGTACCCTTCTTGAGAAGTGTTTGAAGACATAAAGTTCACCTCCATTAAGACAATCTTGCTTCAACCCTGCAGGACCAGGAGAAGCTAATAGCCAGTCCTCTAGAGTCAACTTCCTCACTTTCAAAATACTCTTTTCTGGTGATGGCAGTGGTCTTTTCAGCTGGTTCATCTTCCTTTTTTTCAAGCATTCGAGTTTGGTGGATGATCTTTGACTTGAACTACTAACATTTGAACTCAATGACATAGCTTCCGCTTTGAACTTGAGTGCTTGCTTACTTTTACACCCATTGGACCCTCCTTAAGAAATAAAATCACCAATGACAAATAGAATGGATGATTAGCGTCGTAGGGAGACGTAGGATTAGTATTTTGAGGGGGATTATAAAGAGCAAAGTGGGGTGCCAAAACGGAGAAGTCAAGAGAGAGATTTCAATGAGAACAATGAGAGCTTAGGTGGCATCACTGTTTTTATATATTCATCTCTTATGTATGTATATAGGATCACATTTCAACTTGAATTAATATGCTTTTCATTGAATTCATTGTGTAACTTTAAATAACAAAAATAATCTAATCTCCAGCTACAATTCATAAAATGTAAGGATCCTAAATTACTCTCCACAAGGGATATTTTCTTGGCTTCTTCTCCATCTTACTAAGGACAGTGCATTGTCCAACAATTAGAACTTGGAATCCAACTTGATGAATTTGACAAAAAAGACAGTGATAAAAGCAATGTGATCAGTCCTTAAAATGTTAAAGAATAAGAAAACACACTCTCCACATCTATGGAAGCAAAGGATTCAAGCAGGGTTCTTTAATATCCAATTTTTGTCGAATCTGATGTACAATCAGTTGGAAAACAACGAAAATTCTATAGCATTTGAGAATTATACTCATCCGAGAAAGTTCTCCAATTACCCCCACATTGAGCTCCATAGGCATGGAGCGACTTAGATTGGAGATGACTGACGGTATCTGATTTGTTAGGCATGGCATTGGCAGCATCCAGGGACTGCTGTGCGGCCGCAACGTGCATGAAGTTGGAAATTTATCGATAATTGGCTTTAAGATTGCCAATTGGCCATTGCTTAATCGGTTGGAAGAATGGGGTTTGACTAATCAATAAAATTTGGAGTAGCTTGCAATGGCAAGAGCACAAACGAAGCCTGAAGTACCACTGGACTAATTAGATCCCACTAGGATCATCGTTCTCTAACTTCTCATGGGGTAAAAAATGATAAAAGCTTCAGCAAGGAAAAGGTAAGGGAAGTCGATAACTGTCTGATCAATTAGCTTAGCAGTTAAGGGTCATTCCGTTGAGGCATGAATTGAAGCATATGGAAGAAGTCGGACTTGGACGTACAATTCGTCAATAACTATTAACCAAACCCAGTGTCCGATTATAATCGTTGAGCAAGAATCCTCCGTAACTTTCTCAGGTGACATTACCTACTCAGCAATTCTAACCAGGAGAAGGCCAGTTTTTTTTTTTTGCAAAAAAATTCTATCTATAACCTGCTGCATAATTAATTTGGACTAAGCAAGAAATTCATCAAACATCTTTTCTCGGCAGGTTGAGCTCATTAAGAATTTAGGTTCTCCCCATGTGCCCTTCCATTTCATAATTCTCACTAATTTCAGTAATTATAAGACCTGAAGGACTAATTAATTTACATCAAAAATTCATTTTTGCCAACAGCAGATAGAGATATTACTAGTTTAAAAGAAAGTTGATAATGAATATAGGCATCGATTGACGCAAACTGCAGACAGGGAAGCAAAGTAGGAATGCCTAGAAGGTGACCAATTTTGCTGTTAGAGAAGGATCTCTCGTCTCGAAAAGGCCAAATCATATATGCCATTTCCCTCTTCTCTTCTCTAGTCTACCCTTGCCAACTTTTTTCTCATTCTTTTAAAACGATCAAAACAAATAAAAAGGGGAACTGTGAGAAGTTCGGTAAGCAGATTAGTCGACGGAGATTTATAACGACAACCGGCCAGTTAACTTCTCAGCCATTTTGATTTGATATAGCTACAGCCGCTTTGGCAAGTCAAGAACAAGGGTACTCATTAAATTCACACCCTTCCCTTGGTACATGTAGCTTCTTCATTCATCATTTTTTTTTCTTTCAAACAACTCTTCGACAAAAGAATAAGAAAATAAAGAAACGCTAACACTGCCCAGATTGGAGAAGGAGTGAAGAGTTGTATAATGCAATAAAACCCTAAACGTTGTCATTGTTAATGTTTATATAGAGGAAATATCTAGGGCAACAGGGGAGGAGGAAAGATCTCAGCCGCACATCTTTGTGGAATGGACAATGTGATCAAGTGTTTACGCGTTGCATGCAATGATTAAAGTTTTAAACTGAATGTTAATATTCTAATTTTAATTTTAAAAAATAGTAAACATTTGTTTTAAATTTTTTTAAAAAAATAGGTTTATTCATCATATTCGCATTAAATCGATTCGTTCGTCTTCTCCAAATCATCACTCATATAAATTTAGTAGTGTATTTGGCTACGAGAAGGGCAAAACATCGATGAAAAACATTACCCCCTTGTTGGGTGCTACGCCTGCTTTGGCATGGAAGTGCCCACTAATCTTATCAAAAATTAAGTTGGAAAACAAAACATTCTCTGAGAACTTTGTTTATTTCACCGGACAATTATAAACATATACTTAGGTATTTTTCCTGCATTTTCTCTCTAAAAAATGAGTATAAGACTAGCCAAACATATATAAAAAATAACTATATTCAAAAAAAAAAATATATATATATATATAAGGGGCAACAAGCCTTTAAGCCTTTCATTTACAAGAATCAAAATATATATATCTATATGCACAAAGGCATGGCTCATGTTGCACATTTAGAAAATGTAAATTCTACCTATTATAACACTTGCAAGATTACAACAAGTTCTGGGTAAAGATAACAAAAACTTCCAGCCGTCTTGAATGATCTCAAAATACTATAAGCAAGTGCGGAAATTAATTTTGTTAATAATATTCTTCTGGGTTTGTCTTGCTCCGGATGAGAGGAACACCATCTTCCCTCCAAACTATCCGGTCCTCGCATAAACCAGCTGTCACCTCCACGTATAATTTATGCTCCTATAAAAATGGATAATCATCAGAAAGCTGCTAATTCCATAATCAACTTTTGATTTGCAATGCAAGAACTGAAAGTAACATTTGTCCTAATTATTTAATAAAACATGAGCTTGATAATGACCATAACTTGATTTCATCACCTTCTTACTAGGGATTTAGTACTGTGTAATTCTTCAGACTATGATGCTAAAGTGAAGTTAGATGTGAAAAAAAAACATTTTTCACTAATGACTGAATTATCTTTTAATTTGCTTGAGAAAAGTTGACAGAGAAGCACCTCACCTCTCGCAAAACCCTGGCAGCTAGCTCCTCTGCGGTGTCAGTTGCAAGCACAGGGACAACTTTTTGTGCAACTATCCGACCCGTATCGTATTGCTCATCAACAAAATGTATTGTTGCACCAGAGTATCTAACCCATCATAAACAACAAAACTTAACAACCTGATAAAATTCACGATGCCAAGAAAAATTCAGAGAAGGCTAAAAAGAAACATGAAACCAAATCCAAAATATACCTTGCTCCAGAAGCAATAACTGCTTTATGCACTTTCATACCATAATAGCCTTTACCTCCAAAAGCTGGAAGAAGAGATGGATGGATGTTAAAAATTGATCTAGGATAAGCTCGAATCAGCTCCACTGGTATAAGTTTCAGATATCCAGCCAAAAGAATGAAATCAACCTCAAATCCCCTGAGTTGGATAAAACGTCATACATGAACAAGTGATTGATCATTTCGGTAAGCTATAAGAAAATGCTAAGAAGCTCTCTCGCAAGTTCTCAAACACATCTAAAACTTCCTTTGGATGATATTATGTAGGTGAAGACTTAAGTATCATAAGGGACTAAAGGCAACAATATAAGCAATCATATACCATTTACAAATGCCAAATCAAAAATTAACAAAAATAACCAGTATTGAAAGAAGAAAACAACCTAAGAAGCTTTACGAGGTCATCTGAAGACAATCCGCCAGGGTCATCTTTTGTTTTGGGGAACACAATAACTGGGATGCCTTTATCTCTAGCATATTGTGCACCTCCACAAGCTGCCATCAGACACACATACAAAAAAAAAAATTCTATAATTCCCAAAGTTGCAAGAAAGTTTTCATCTCAAGCCTCAACATTTAAAATTGAAAGTCACCAACAAAAGATAAACGAATTAGTCCAAAGCCTCTCTAATTATAAAAAGCATGATTAAATCAAGAGTAGTAACTAAAAATTTGTAAATTTGAATAACATTAATTAAATCACATTCTAATTCAATGTTTTCGTTAGGAAATTTATATTAAGAGATATACAAAATTATAAATTTCACTAGCATTTTCTTTTACAAAGCAAATTACCATGTTTATTAGTGACCAAAACAACAACATCTCCATTGACATAGCCTTCAACACATGCTTGGTGAATTGATCTGAAATTCGAGCCTCCACCGGAGACAAAAACTGCTAGCCTTTTACGTTTAATCCATGATTTTGAACATTCCTCAGAAACAACATTGCTTACTTTTTCTACACTATTTTTACACTCTAATCTTCTTACAGAGCTCAACCTTTGAGAAGCTAGGATATATCGGAGTTTAAAAGAGACCTGATGTTTTGATTGAATGAAACATGAAGGGTAAGAATGAGAAGGTGGTGATGGAGATAGTGGATTTTGGTGTTTTTTAAATAATGGGGTTATTGAGTTTGAGCAAAACCCAGAAAACATGCTTTGTGTTTCCATTAAAATCAAAGATAAATGTGAAGATTGGGGAGAAAAGTTTTTGTGTTCTCTGAACACTCAATAGTGGATGTAACAAGACACCAAAAAGCTTGATATTATCATTCTATGCAATAAATGCACGCAACTGGAAATATGTCAATTGATCTCTGGCCTCAGAAGTTTGCAGAGCTCATAAAACCTTCAAACCTCATCCTGCAAAAAAAAAAAAAAAGGTTCCAATGTTAAGCATTTACAAGTGGAGGAAGACGACCACAAACTATCATGATGAAGCATTTTAGAGAGAGATGGAAGCATATTATAAATACTTTCTTTCAATATTTGGAGAAACAATTAAGCTAAAACAATAAGCATTTTATTTTTTCTAAGTTATCATACAAATCAACTCCTTACATACATCATTTAAAATAACATAAAAAGAAAAAACTAAAAACCAAAAAAATAATTAATAAAATAATTTTTTTATTTTTTCTTGAGCGAGTTGGGTACAACAATTAAACTGATCCATAAATTTTCATGCACATCAATCCTCTAAAATTCATCATTTAAAAATAAATCGAAAAAATTAAAAAAAAAAACAATATAACTAAAATAAAGCGCGCCAAGTGTCGAGCAAAGAAGCCGTACACGTGCCAGGCAAAATCTCCCATAGGGAATATTTTTTGATAGATTGGTAATTTGATATAAACAACATAACTATACTCAATTTATTTCATTATTAATACTTTTTTAATATTTAGTAATTCCACTATCTAAGCCATGATACCACTCAGTAGTACTAGTATATATATTAATAGGCTCTTAAATTTAAATGGATTTTCTTAAATTTTTTTTAATTTTATTCTAGAATTCAAACAAGAAATTTTCTTTTATCAAATGCATTTTCTGATATGTTCAAAAATAATCAATACTAAATAAGTAACATATTTCTAAAAAAATAGTCAAGGAATAAAAAATCAGATCAAAAATCGAATCCTTAAGACCTCCGATTTCCGGTTCAATCGATGGGTTTGATTATAATAGGAAATTTGGAAAGCCAGAAATTAAAAATAAATCAAAATTTTAATATTTGGACTATTCCAATAATTTTTAATATTTGGATTCTTTAATAACCAAGGTTTTAGGTCAAAAGTTGAAACTGATACAACCCAATAAAAATTTAATAGTTGCAGAGAGCTAGAGAAGAACTAGAGGAGATTTAACTAACCCCAAGCAATGCTGAAAGAAGCGAACTAGAGAAGCGAAGGGAGAAGATGTAACTAACCTCGATCGCGATTTGAATGAAGCAAACGATGGAGGAGTTGCCGAGAGACTAGGAGGGCGCGCCTGACGCTGGAGGGAGGAGACTGAGTACTCTGTTTGATTATGAATTGAAGGGGAGGAAAAATACCCTAGTCCAATTGTTGGGTTTTTCAGATGCTAAAGGCTTTTCGGCCCAATTGGGTCAGAAAAACCCAAAACCAACAAGCAATAGTCTAATTGTATTAAAAGGAGCCCAAAACCCATTTACCGATTTTTTAGTAATTCTTTCAGTATTCAATTTTTTGCCGGCTCTAAACGGTTTAATAAATTTCTGGTTCTACTATTAAAGTTGAATCACCGAACCTATCAATTTCAATTGAATCGGTTGTACTGAAAGGTCCGTCTAATTCTTTAATCGCTGAATATAGCATAAGGATCATTAAAATTTTCAACATGTTCATTTTTTTTTTTTCATTTGATAAATATTTACTTATTTTTTTATATAGACTACAATGAATCTTATTTTTCATTAAAGAAAATCTTATGAAATCCTTATTGTAAGAAAATTCTGTAATAATACGAAGAGAAACGTTGTTGTAAGAAAATTTGTACCTAAAGACTGTACAAGAGAAGTGAGGGAACAAAAGCATTATTAACCAATCATCAGAAATTTTTATGGATTCAGTTATCAAAGTTACAGATTTCCACAACAGAACATGCTTGAACAATTCAAAGCCATAGAGGCAACTGAACTTTAATTAATTGCAAAACAAGATGAAAGCAAGACAACTGATGTTGACCGCTTGCCCCCACAAAACAAAGGAGTTTGGGAGATTCGTCCTCATTCTTTTACAACAGCAGGCTCTGCCTCTGAAGAGTAATCATGTCTGAAAATATGGCCAAAAAAACATATAAAACAGTGCATCAGAGAGCAGCCACAGTAAACAAATGGCAACAACAAAGCAAGAAAAGTGAAGGAAATATAATGCAAACCTAGTTTAAGAAAAAGTTCAAATAAGGGAAGGGAAACAGATAAAATTGGCTGAGTGTACTTACTGTATTTTTCGTGATAGTTGGTATAAGCCCGTTGCAGCCATGGCAATGTTTACACTTAATAGATTCCAGTTTTTCTGCGTTTTAAAATCAAGGAATGACTGAGAATCAGAAGTAATCAAAATCTATACTCTAAAAATTATATGTAAGCCTAATCCTGAACATAATTGTTAAAAGAAGACAAAGGTTCATATTAAGGCAGTGATCTAGGTGTGAATCTACAGACTACAAGTACAAGCTTATGTGTTTTTCATATAATTCTCTTCGATAATGTTAAATTTGTTAAATTGTTAGAAGGCAGGTAATCCAGTCTATTCTCAAACTTACTGGAGTGATTACAGTGCTGTAGCGCGACCAGATAATTCCAGTGGCAGTAACCGCTGGGTACCAGAAAATAATAGTCAGAAAACTAGAAGAGGACAGTGTCAGGATGCATGAGTAAAAAATTTTAAAAGTAGATGCAAAAAAATCAAGCAAGTCTTGAATATAAATACAAAGAAGCAACTATGGGAGTAAAATAAGAGATGGTGAGACCTGTGCAACACACAGATAAAGCTACATTAAAACTCAAAAAACACCACATACCTATTTGCTGAGGGTAGGAAAGTTTTTCCGGTGGTTTAGAGAAGTCAGCTACGTTGGCTATGCTAATGCCCCATTTAAAAGTTGGTGCCCAAAAGTGAACTGAAATGAAACAATCCATTAGCTTAGGCAAGTTTTAAGAATCAATAATCAGAATCATTTAAAATACCTAGCTAGTAAAAACTATAAAGCAATAAACCACTTCTGCAGATTGTGTACATGTCATCTACAAAATATCTATTTATATTTGTATTTATGGGATTATCAGAAGCTCATAAACCTTACCTCCATTAATTTTATAATCTCAATGCAAATCATAGTTGCAACCACTTTTCAGTCGCAAGTATGCGATAAATTCATTCCTATACTCATATTCAACAGCCATGGACTCATTGGATATTACTATCCATATGGTGCAGCCTCCAGTTTACCTTAAATTGCTTTTTCTATGAGGAAAAAAAAAAAAAAGGAAAAGCCCTTGTTTCATTATTGAGAGTCTATAAGGCTTCCCTTGCTATCAGATATTTTCAAAAGGCCAAAAGCTTGAGTTTGATGTCTAGAAGAAGTCAATCTACCAGGGAATTCCAATTAAGGAAAGCTAAACAATTAGCACCAAATCTAGACTCAGGCAGCAGCCTCAGTTCTAACTGAATAAAAATTTCCACCTATATATACTAAATAATAAAAATTAACATTACTAGTTTTCTTCAGCCATAAAAGTTTCAAAATTTATCAAGCTTATACCTTTCACATTTCTATAAGAAACAGATTAAAGAGAAATCCAAATACCAAACGAATCTAAAGTCCAAAAGCATGGATCTTGCCGCCGAGAAAACGATTCATGAAAAAGGGGGGACGAAATGAGATTTTGCCAATTTTAGTTAATCCCATATATGATAATAAAGGATCTACTAATACGAATAGTTGACATCTAACGATTATCGGATTAAGAGAAGGAGCGAATCAACTCACTGGTTTTGGGTCCGGCTGGGTGGTTCCATAGAGCTTGTAGCTTGGAGGACGCCATGGATTCAACTCTTTCACCCCTCTTGACTGAATGTTTGGTCTAACAAAACCAAAAAAATTAAAATGGAATTTCGTTTTTGTTTCAGTAAATCTTGGTTGGCAGTAGTTGATTTTTATGTGCTGCGAGTCACGTGTTAGCTCATGCTCAAGCAAGTACGCAATCACATCTCGCCACGTAATCACCATGGGCTTTCAACTTGCAGACGGCTGCCATAAGTTATATGTGTCAAACGGTGCGTTTTGCGCTTTTCTTGACGAGTTTGGTCTTCCTATTATTCCCGAGGGCCAGGGGTTGGTTTTGGAATTGAAGAAGAAGCAAAAGATCCATGGATTCTCCCACTCAGAACACTTCCTTGCAGCGACTTCAAAATGTGGAGAAGGTAATTAACTAATTTTCACTTTCAATTTCTTTAAAGAAACTTAACTTTTTGTTTTAGAAAAAAAGGCAATTCTAAGGGAAACTAGGTTTTTGTGGTCTTGATTTGATATAGAGAATAGTTAGGGTCTTGGAGCTGGCGGGAGGTGTCATGGATGAACTCGCAAATCCAACAGGTCCCAGGAGAGAATTTATCAACAACCATTGCCGAGAATTCATGAAGATGATCAAGGTTCCGGCTTTCCTCCTATCATCACTCAGATCTTCATTGCATCATTTTTATCTTTATTCTCCTATATTTTTGTTCTTAAGCTTGAATTGCCTGAATAGATTTAAATTAGGGTCTGAATTGTTGGTTTAACTTTGGGTTGAAGTAAGATTGAATTGAAGCATTTTGAAAATTTTAAATAATGAACACATTTCTGTTTCAAAAAACCAGGACATCCAAGTGGCATTAAGGGATGAAATCAAGAGTGCCTGTGAGTATCGCCCATTTGAGAAGTGTGATTATAGTTCGAGAATATCGAATGAAATCTGTTGCAAGAAACTCGAATATGTGCTCTCCCAGTTGGATGCAATGAAACAAACCATCAATGAATATCAAGCTAACATTTAAAAGACGCTTGGCGTTAGATAGACTGCATACTAGCCAGACAAGATAGACAAGGAGTTTTCTTTTCTTTAGTGCCATCAAATGCTTACATGGGAATGTCTTAATGAACAGCATGGGAAAGCTGAATACTATGTACTATACGCCCTTTCAGTTTAAGAAAACTCACTAATTTCGTCTCTTATATCCTTTATTGAGTTTTGTCTAGACATTGTTGTTTGGTATTTTTGATTGTGCTAGTAATTGAAAGTTTCACCGATAAGTGTTAACTAAATTCTGTCTCAATTTGGAGGCTGTCATATGCTTCTGCTAGAGCTACTTGTTCTTAACCATTCTGTTGATGATGAACTATATGCCAGTTTGGGGCTTCACTGTAAGATCGAAATGGAACCTATAGAGCCTCCTTGCTTGGATGGCTATGATTCGTCCATACCGCAGTGTTGAAATAAACGAGGTTCCATCTAATTTCGAGTTCCAATAACTCTTGCCACCCCCTTCAGCCATCTCGTATCTTTCAAGCCACTAAGGCAAACAACAGTGGCCCTGCTGAAGCTTTTATAGAAGGATTGGTATTAAAAACATTATGAGATTTTCGGCTTAGTTCACTCTGGAGCAAGTGTATTACTTGGAAATTATGCTCCTCTTTCCTGGACACTTTTTTATGACCGTGAGATCAATTGGTAACGGGCTTCTTTAGAGCGCCCTGGGTCCATGGTTGGGCCAAGCCTAGCTAGAACCGGAGCAATGATGTGAGGCCATTACCATTTTGCCACCAGCATTATTTGATTTATATTATATTTGACGTATAAATAGGGGCAGTACAGTGCAGTGAGATAGGGACAGGGACAAATCGACGAGTAGGTCCCATGACATTAGTGCACCAACTGCTCAACTGTAACTGGAAACGACGACGAATAATAGCAGTATATGATGCAGCTTTCAGATTTTTCTGACCAAGTATTGGACCATTCTCTTGAAAGACCCGCGTTGCACTCGAACGCACCTCTCTAGGTTCCCGTAAACTACGTCACCAACCCCGATGTTTTCTCTCTCTCTCTCAGAGAATAATAATACTTCAAACCTCATCAACCATTCAAAGTCTAAACTCTGTCTGTTAGATAAAGCGTTTCTCTTTGTTTCTTTATCTCGTCAAATTTAACTATGAAGAAGCTCTACCGCAGAGGCACGGTTCATCCATCACCATCAATCACAACCGATCATCTGTCTTTCCTTCCTGCAACAATCTTAACCCTTGCTTCTGCTCTTTCCCAGGATGATAGACAAGTTTTGGCCTATCTCATCTCTTGTTCTAACAACGATTTTGGCAGCTTTTCAAGCCACCGCAAAAGCACCCCAAAAAATCAAACTAAAAGAACCGTCAGCAGCAGCAGCAGCAGCGATCATGATCATCCTCCTCTTTTTACCTGTGATTGTTTCAGGTGCTACATGAGCTACTGGGTCAGGTGGGACTCATCCCCAAACCGCCAGCTGATACACGAAATTATAGATGCTTTTGAAGATGAGGTAGCTCAAAGGAAGAAGACAAAGAGCAAGAAAGACAAGAAAAAGAAAGGCGGTGCTACTGATGGGTCTGGTGGTTTGAAACGACCTGATTTGAGCTTACGAGAGGAAGAGTCCCGTGAGTTGAAATCGGCTGAAGCTAGTAGCAGCACCAGCAGTGGTGGTGCTGCTGGTGGTGAAGTTTGTGGGGATGATGGTGAAGGAGGAACAGAGAAAGGTTCAGTCAGGAGTTTCGTGAACTTCATTGGAGAGAGGATATGGAATGTTTGGGGACAGTGAATTTAAACGAAAATCGAGGAAAAGAGGTGGCTTATAACTCCAGAGTCCAGACTTTTCCTCTCTATAAGAGAAAGAAAAATGAAATTTCATATCTTTCTTTCTAATCAATTTTCTTCTTTTGTATATTACGCCCTTTTAAAATGTAACAAATGCGTAGTTTAATTTTGAGTCATCGTGTTTTTTGTTGTGTTCTTGAAGGAAATCTTGTGATAAAAGTATTTCTTGTTGCCCACCATTTTCTAGTTTAAGCTCTCTGTATAATTATACATTTACCATATTCGGAATAAGCATAGACTTACGATCAGTGGAAATGAGGATAACAAATTGATTTTTTTTTACCACCGTCAACAAAATTATTCCCTGTATTTTCCGTATTTGTGACCTTCTAATTGATTTTTATAGATGTTAGTAATTTGGGATTGAAATTGGATTCTGTTTAAGAGAAAAAAAAATAATATAGGCTCGTGCTCGTGATGATGAAATTATCAGAGGAATAGTCAGAAATCATGTTCTTCCCTTCTCTATGGTTGTCTTTCCCTTCATATTTCTCCCGGTGAGTCTCAGTTGTCAGGGTTGGCATCTAACTACAACTACAAGCGTGGGAATTGCTTAACCAAATGGTGTTTTATAAATTAAGCTTTTTCCAGATACAAGAAATCCTGGAGGTTTACTAAACTTTGTCCAATGATGAGTAAAAGGATCTAAGTAAGGAAGTGGCTCTTTAGGTGCTTGAAAAAGAAAGGCCACAATGGGCATGCAATGCATGCATGGAGACTGGAAGCTGGGACAGGGACCGATTGAAAATGAAACGAGGTCGGCAAAAAGTAAGGCTTCGATTACAGCGAAGGCCCCCAAAATTAAAATTAATGTAAAGTGCCCCCACAGCGACAAACGACCCCAGTTCCAGTCCAAACCCCTTTTCCGTTGTTCCCCAAGGCCATTTATTCCTTCCATAAATGTGATAAATCATAGTTCTACAAGTACTAATAAATTGCTACTCTTTTTCCTTAACCAGATTGTCCTCTTCTTCATTGCCCGGCCTTCCATTTTTGCCCCCCGTATAATAGTTTTTGAGAAACCTCCCTTAAGTTTATCTATTAAAGAAGTTTCATCATTAATGACACAGTTATCTTGAGTGCAATCAACAAATTAAAAGCACATTCTTCTTGTTTTTTAGAAGTAAAATAATCACTAGCTAACAATTGAACTAAATTCCGTACATATATGTATCAATGCTTCTAACTATTGATTATGTTATTTGAAATCTTTATTTTTTTTAAATATTCATATTCAATATTTATCTTCAATACGTAATTAAATATATATATCAAAGTATAATCTTCAAAATATATAAAAGTAAAAAAATTAAATATATTCATGTCAAATACATATTAATATTAAATATATTACAAGTATCATTGGGAGAAAAAAGCGTATTATGGCATCTTTGCATAGATCTGATAATTCGTGTATTCATTTATATTCGTATATTTTATAGTATCATAATTGTATTTAAAGTTTTTTATGGTTATATTAATTTTGATATTTTATAATTCATATTATCTAAATTTTAAAAATATATTTACGTCATATCGTATTTTTTAACTTTATACATGTCATACTTATGTAATCATGTTATATATAATTAAATTTATCTCCGTGTATATATGGAGGTTCATATGAAATAAAAAGAAGGAATAATGCTCTATTTGGTGCGGTCGCCGAGTAATGCCAAAAAATCCACGAACCCACCATTTTTGCTCGGATGTTTCGGATGAGCTATTATTACAAGGTATGTTATGGTATTGAATTAATTAATTAAATTATTAAGTTGGAGTATAGTCCAGATTGGAAAGTAGAACAAGTGAAATTCCAAAATTCTATTTATTGTTCTACAAAATGCTTATGGAAAGGGTCGGGTTTAGATGTAACAATTTAGCAAAAATGAAATAGAATATTCTTGTCTTGCTATGAAATTTTGCACCCAATGCTCATTCAATGTTGATCTCCTATCTGCATTAAGTAGTACTATTATATTAGCTTGGACGACCGCATCTGCATGCTTTAACCTTTGGTCCAATAAACACAGAAAGAGGGGATAACTGGCACAAGTCTCGGTGCGGTGACCCGTATTACTACACGACATATTCCCCCATCCCCAAGTCTCACCCAAATATCCATATCCTACACTTGTCGATTCTGTTTTCTCCGCAATCTCAAATTCTTGGCAAATATGCATATTATATTTGAAATTTTCAGAAATTTGATTAAGACTGACCAGGTTGAAAAACATTAGCAATCAGTACACACTGCACAGTATGCTAAGAAACGGCCATTGAATGACCCGTTCAGCGTTCCTAATTAACAAAATTTCAGTCTCTATAGCTTGGCCTTGGAGCTGTCAATTCATCCCTTACGTCAGTATTTGTAAAATCTACGAAATTTACTCTTAGTAGGAAATACAAAATACACCTAGTTTGGACCGAGTCAAGTAGCCAAAGCTTAAGAGCTTCTAGGCATTTGATAGGAAGGAACGGGAGACCAGGCTAGTCCACAAAAACGTGGCTTAGAAGACCCTTCGAGCTTTTTTCAAAGCTTTGCAAAGTCAGCTAGCCGCGTTTGAATCGTTCTCTCCCAAAACGGGAGCAACAAAAATAGAAAAACATAAATCGGTCCACACAGGCAGGCGTGTATCTCGCATCAATCGCCATTAGGTTACGTCTGTATCACTCCCTAGTGTCAAATCTTCTTCTGACTTAAATATACGAATTTTATAAGTGAAAGAAGGGTTAAGATCATGTGTGAAACATAAAAAATTAAAAAATCAATAAATATGAAAGAAGGCCATTGAAAGGGTTGGTTCCTCAAATCAAATGTTACGTTTCTTTGGTTCCTCAAAGATAAATGTAGTTAACAAATGCAATCTCTAATGGAGTGCATGCTTCATGTTTATGATTCAATTTATGATGGTCATAAAAAATATCAAGATCAATCATTAAGGTTGACCGAAGATATATATACATTAGTGGGTGAAGATTCCTCGCATGAAAATTGATTTCAATTTTCACCCTTTAATTAAATTTAAAAGGTTTCTGGTCTTGAAAGGGCAACATTAATAAGAGCTGGAACTGTCATGGGAGGACAAGTCAGGCTTAGGCACAGTTTACTTGTTTATCTTCAACAATTCGAAGCAAAGTCTTGCTAAAATCG
Organism: Adansonia digitata; assembly: GCA_029448705.1. Taxonomy (NCBI): domain Eukaryota; kingdom Viridiplantae; phylum Streptophyta; class Magnoliopsida; order Malvales; family Malvaceae; genus Adansonia; species Adansonia digitata. The sequence continues at coordinate 9,967,344 of JAQSVH010000011.1, read as the reverse complement.
GTGATTAGAAATAATAATGCAAAAAATTAAGAGGGGATTTTCTTAAAAGGAAGAAAAATGAATAATTCTTCAATCAGTAAAACATAATAAAAAAACGACAGTATCATTTATCTGCTAATGAACCCAAGGTTCTACCCTTGCTGATAACAGGGATGGTCTTGGCATAGCACCCCGAGTTACCGAGTTAGACCCACCATTCAATAGCTCCTACTTGTATAATCAAAGACAATAGCGAACTTAGATTATCATTCTACCTATTCTGTTCATATTGTTGTCCCACTATAGAGGAATTTCTTGGTGAAAACTGAAAACCAACAATTAAAACTGGCTAATCAAGTGGGGAACAATAGAATAGTGGGGCCAAATCCTAAATCACTTTTAATGAGCCACCAGCACTCTCCAGCCTAGGATAATTAAAATAACGTTAAAAAAATGTACAAATTATCATCAAGTAATCCTGACCATAAAGAGAGAAGACCAAAAGCAATACCATCTATTAGAGTCAGGCATGTACAGGTATAGATGAGCTCATAGATACACATCCCTTTAACAGTTCAAGAATGAAATTTCGGCTGACCAGTCCTGAATGGGACGTTAATGGAAGGCCCTCCTTAACACATTCATCGTACTTTTCCAAGGCAGAAACAATGTCACAGAAGTCCGGCCGCTTTGCAGGGTTTGCTGCCCAGCAGCGCTTTATGAGGTGTGCAAGTGCTGGCTGACAACTCTCCGGCAGTGGAGGCCGTTCATTCTGCAAAACAAAATATTAACATTAGAGTAACTGCATCAAGTTCCTGCATTATTGGAATTAGACTTTGACGCATAACGCCTTTTATGTGTAACTGAGAATTCTACGTTACATGTCAAGTCCCAGGTGGAACATTATCTATCCCCACAAGGTTCACAGCGAAAGTTCTCAGATTCTGAAAGCAGTCAGCCACTCAATAATTGATAGGATTTATCTCAACCTGCTGCTATATTTACGTTTTCCATAGCGCCTTTAGAGAGAGTCAATTCAGAAACAGATCATTATCTTAAGAAATAACAATGGTTATACATGAAATCTATGATACCAGAAGAAGCTACCATGAGAAGTGTGATCACCAATGACTAAGTAGTGAAAATGTCCTTAATCGCCTGAAAAAGATGTAATGCAGCTCTTTTTCAGTTCTTTTTTGTAGTATCTCACTAATTCATTAAAGGTGGAAGAAAAGGAAAACGCTGAACGTTAATTCTATATTCCAAACATAATGGGGCGTGTAGAGGGCTTAACATTTTCATTAGAAGCTTAAGAAAGCATTTAATAAATCATCTCAACTCAATCCCTGGAACGAGTAGCTTTCAGCTGGAAGGATCATTATTTCTCAACTTCTAAATCTTATGCTTGATAAAAAATCATGGTTTAGGAAAGAACTGAAGCAGATGCAATAAAACCAAAGAAAGCCATCCAAAAAACTAAAGAAGATTTGAATCATGCTATAGATATCTGACCTTTTCAGCCACAGCAAATGCAGCCTGCACAGGGGTCATTCCTTGAAAGGGAAGCAAAGCTGTTGTAAGCTCCCATAAAACAATCCCAAAGCTGTACACATCGACTTTCCTAGTATAGGGTTTCTCTTTAATCATTTCTGGTGCCATCCAGCGGTAAGTCCCCATGTTTCCTTTAGTTTCTCGGCACTGTGTTTCTAGACATGATGTACCAAAATCTGCCACCTTAACCCGCATTTCGTCATTCAGAAGCAGATTATTCGATTTGAGGTCTCTGTGTATCACACCTTGTGAATGAAGATACTCCATTCCTCGGGATATGTCAAGAGCTAACCTCAGTATCGTTTCTGTTGAAAG
>JAQSVH010000011.1:9944253-9957595 GCA_029448705.1 Adansonia digitata | reverse complement strand
AAGGATGACAGGGAAACTTATCAGTGTCACAAAACATTGTTTAAGCAGACCATTAGAGTCAAAGGATTGAAAGAATTAGTGGTTAAGTTTCCCATCGAAAAGTTTTATGATAATACGCGCTCCCATATGCGATATTTAATTTATACTACTTTCTTCTGATCTTGCTGAGCACTTCCCTGCCATTGGGTTTAGTGGATTCTATCAGTTTTTCCACTAGAAAGAAGTTGAAATTTCAGTGGATATTTGGACTTAGGAGTTCTAACTTGATTAGTACACCTGGCTTCTAATCCCTGGAACATAAGTAACATTGGCTGATGGAAAGGTGATAAAAAGCTTACTTAAAAGCATTCTTTTTTTTTTTGTTCTACCCTAAAAGTGGAGAGATGATTTATTTATTTAACGTGGCTTTTGCTTGACAGCGTTTGCTCATAAAGAGCTCTTGCCATGGGGCCTGGCTATGCTCAACTCTAGCTTTCTTCTACCAATTCTTTCCTCCACCTTCCCAAATCAGAGTTAATCTAATACAAGTATGGTTACTTTACATTGCTTTAAATAAAAAAATAGAAGCAATGTTAGATATTGTTTCTCCAATATGAATCATGAGGAAAACGGAATAGACAATTGTTGCATTCGAGGGAGATAACTCGCCGATACATAAAAATTTGATGTTTAATTTAATTAATTTATGTAACCATTCATAAAATATATATGAATTAGGACTGCTGCCTCTCTTGTACGAAAAAAAGAGCAGAATCGAGACAAAGTGTTACTAAAGACTAAAAAAGCCAAAATAGAAATAGAGACTCAAGGACAATTTCATATCAGATATAATTTGGTCACATTCTACAGCAGAAACACCTGATATAAAAGTACGGCCACTAGGCTTCATACATAACAGACGAACACTTAGTCCAACCTTTCAACTAATTTTAAACTACTAAGCTCGACATTGGCCAATAGGGTACTTACTAACTCCAGGGCATGCCAGAACTGATCCATCAGCAGGCTAAATTTATTATCAGAAACATTCTATTAAACCCATTTTTCTGCAGTCACTGAAGGACTCAAACAGTTGCAATTGGACCCAAGTTAACTGTAGATTCCATGGTCTTCATTGCTTCGAACCTCGGCTCCTTGGCCTGGAACTTCAGGCCAGCATACAGTTTCATGTAGTCCTCGAACACAAATTTTGGGTACACTTGGGATTTCTCAGCTTCTTTCTCTAGTAAAGCTGGTGCTGGATATATAACAGCATCACTACCCGGGTTGTAAAAGGAAGCAATAGACATTCTGGTACCAGATGTTTGAGCGATCACACGGTGTATCACACTCTTATATTTGCCATTGGTGATCACCTGTTTCAAGCAGAGAAAAAGAATACCAGTCAGTCAACAAGAAAATCATGGAATCAGCCTTGAAATAAGTAGTTCCCAGCTGGAAATGGTCTAAGCTAGGAATAACTTTTGATTTTCCATTTCCGTAGACTTTGTGCTTTTTATACATAGAAACATTAATTGCAATAAGATTCGATATTCCGTACCTAGCAAAGTTTGCCATTTAATTATTACCAACCATCCTAAATTCCTAATGCTGAATCTAATTTATTTCGGTACTTCTTGCGCTAAAACACAAGGCGATTGCTTGTTATACCTCAAGTTGATCACCGAGGTTGATTACAATGGAGTGTTTCATTGGAGGAACATCGATCCATTGGTCATCCTTGAGGAGCTGAAGGCCACTGACCCTGTCATCTTGGAAGAGTAAGATGATTCCACCGGCATCAGTGTGAGCCCTCAGGCCGTTGATTAGGTCTGGTTTGGGGCATGGAGGGTAGTTGCTGACCTTAGTACCAAAGGTTGGCCCTTTGGACCCATAAAAGACTTTTTTCAGGTATCCCTGCTCCAACCCAAGATTCTCACATAACAAGTCTAAAAGTTGCTCGGCCAGCTTCTCCAACTCCATTGCAAAGTCCTTCATCACCTTTCTGTTATCAAAAAGAAACCATTTTTTCATCACTTCCAGTACTTAAAAAAAAGTGAAAAAAGTCAGTAGCTTTGACCTGTAATCTTCATCAAGATCAGGAATTTCAGAAATGTTTGAATCAGGCAAGTGGCGCAAGAAGAAAGTGCTTTCCCAATCCAAGTCATTGACCTCGGACTGAACAACCTCAAGACCCTTACTTGCCACCATTTCTTTGAAACTTCGTTCCATGCAGTTTTTGTAGTGCTCCTTTGTCTGTTTCTCCACAGTGTCCATCAGCTCATGGGATATTCCATGGTTCATCAGCTTTTCGAGAAAATAGTAAAGGTTTAGGAGATTATAAACAATTAATGAACTGATCGTAAAAGTTGTAAACTATATAAACCCACATTTCAGAGCTTTTTAGTACCTCAAAGAAGCCCCAGTTCTCACAGGCATCTTTGATCATGTCCATGGTGGCTCCTCTCTCCTCACCATTGAGTTTGGAGAAGTCAACAACAGGGAAAGTGATCTCCATTGTCTCCACTATTATTTTTGTATTAAGTAGTAATAACGTGTTTATGTTAGTCTCAAGACTGGTATGTAAGTGTAATGGGATCACGGGCAAGGTGCAATTTATAGGCACAGAATGAAGGGCAAAAAAGGTAGACATGTAGGTTAGATTTTAATTTACTGACCCTACCATCTTTTTTGTCTTGAATGAAAGCATCTGATCTGATCCAGCGATATATGATCTTTTATTTTCTTTTGAGTTTATCTAAACTTTTTTTTCTTTCAATGTCTGGATTACTCGACCAAACTCCAAGTCGAGGCATCGACCAAGCTTGCTTTGAAATGCTACAACTTACGTGACGTGGATCCATACCAGACACTAAAAAAGTGAGCTAAAATAATAAAATGGTCATTACTGCATACTTACTAACTGCTCTTTTAGATGCAAATTCCATTTGATATTTATGGACATGATTTAATTTAATAAGCATCGCCTATCTCATAGTTAACAATATTAAGGGTATATCGTCAACAAATTACTTTCATCTTCGCCTAGTTGCTTAAATCATATTTACGTTAGTAACAATATAAAATAAATAGATTTAGGTTTAATCCGATTTCTTTTTATAATTATATTTAAAAAATGATACATAAATTTATGTTTCAAATTTTAATATTTTTTCATCCTTTTAAATTATGATTTTTTTTGTAAAAAATATGTATAATATACACTAGCTGTGGCTTTTTCTTTTATGAAAAGGTTAATAAATATCTATAGACACCTGTTAAAATTTTTAAAATAAAAAAATTATGTAATTATTATAAATTTTTTTTAATTACGTAAAAATAATTAATTAGATATAAATTTTATAAAATAAAAAGTGAAAACATATTAATATGTATTTATAAGTACTCATTAAATGGTTTTTTTTATATATATTTTGCAAAAGATTTGAATATTGAACAATGTGACTCGACATACCATGCATTAAGCCAAGTTCTTTACCTTTAATTTTTTCGAATATGGCTTTATACTATATCTTAGTCTTTCTTCGAGTTGCTTTCAGTTAAATGAAAAGACAACATGTATATAATATAATCAACATTTTACAACTTTTAGTGTTTTAAGGTTTTTATTTATGGTTCTTGTTTATCAATTTTAAACGTTACATGTGTAAAAATAATAATAATAATAATAATAAGAGATCATAATGAAATTATCCCATTCAGCACGTTTGGGTTTTCTTAACGATCGAATCATCAAAATGGAAAACAAGAAGTAATTAATAAGAAAACTATGATTACTATGTATTGCTCAAATGCTATCGTCTCTATCGAGTTGCACCACAAACGTATAATGCTGGTGTTTTGATTCTTTCTGATTAATAATCATGTTTTCCTTTTTCTCTACTTAATTATGGGAATAACATGCATCAATCACATCAATCAAGTTAAAAACAAAAGCAGAAGCTCGCATGCTATAGAAGAAAAGAAAATGAAGCAGACAGGCAGGAGAGAAAAGAGGAGAAAAGGTGAAATTTGTAAGGAAAAAAAAAAAACGTATTACTGACCGCGGATTTAATTGCGAATTTTGAGCACTTTCGATCCAAGGAAGCAGACTGTGATTTTAATCAAAGAGTTGATGGCTTAAGAGCGAAACAAGTAATCATCAAAAAGGATTATACATTTAGCATGGATACGCAATCCGAGAACCAGAGTCACCTAACATTAACGTATGCTATGTTAGATACTGGATCAGATGATGACATCTACATACATACATATATATATTATATGAGAAAGAGTTCATTTACATTAAACATATAAATATATGAGTCGTTATTACATTGGTCTTGGATGGAGTTCCAGATTCCATGAACTTCCTCTTTCTTGCCCTACTTACTCTTTTTGTGTTAAAATATCCATTGTTTTCTAATGGATATTGTCGAAAATAATTTATCTCGATCATTCTTCATCTTCGTTATTTCCAGAGCTCAAATTAGTTTGTTTTCTTTCGACTTGGTGGGATCTTCCGTCTTCGAATATATTAGTATAATCATCAATTCTAATTGTTTCACCATAACCGTGCAAGATTTTCAGCGCATGAACGGTTGCAAAAAGATGGAATACTCCAATTTCTGACATTCCTTTAGGTACTTTGGTGCACATGCCATGTTTTCTAAGGGACGTACGTGGATATCATTAGAATGTCCCTTTGGCCTTTTTCTGTATTCATTTCCCCAGCAAATTTATATACTACCATATATACATAATACAACACACACACACACACACATATATATAATTTTATGTGAAGCTAGCATAACCAAAGGTTCTTCATTAATCAATTAGTAATAAAAAATTTTGGATAGCTCTTTGATCAAATTGAGCAATAAAACTTTTCAATAGTCGGTGTCCAGAAGAACTCCAAATTGAATAAAAGTTGAGATTATATAAAAGAAATCTATAAAATTTTTCATGGATTAGCATAAATGATAATGCAGTGGATTTTATTGTTAGAAATCTATATCATTTGGTTAGAGTTAGAGAGCTTAGCATTGTGGTTTAAGATGACGAAAACTTTATAGATAAATAATTAATTTGCTCTGAAATGTAGAACATGCCGAAATTGCAGGATCCAATGAGGATTCTTGTTTCGCATAAAATCAGTGCATATTTAATCGATGGCAGTGGATAAAGTCAGAAGAAGTTAAGAATCTCGAGCATTTTTGATCCATGGATTCTCTTTATACGATGAAGTTCCATTGGCATGCATTTTTGGACCTCTGATTGCTTGCAAATTGCAGTTCTTTTATCAACAAAGACTCATATTTTATTTCCCTTTCGGGAAGAACGCATAAAACAAGAGTTGTCCCGGCGCCATGCAATTAAATTGCAATGAATGCATGGAAGAAAACGAGTTTGATTTCGATTCTTCACTTCATTTTAATCAAAGAGTTAGATGGCTAAAGATCACCAACCACTACATGATCTTATAACAACACATAGCCGAATTGCCAATTGGTACTTCCACGGTTTTTTAAACAAAAATCTCTTCAGCTATCTATAATTAGAAAGGGAATTGTTCCCAAAACCAATAATGCGTGCAATCAATGAATCAAATATCAGCAAAATAGAAGGATTTGTTTTCAAAATGATTACAAACATCAAGGATAGTGTTGGTTTATCAAACTTCACTAAAAAACTGGGGCAAAGCCAGTGAAAATTTTTCAAACCCATTTAATTACATTTAATATATAAATACATATAAATATATATTAAATGAATTTTTGAAAATTTTGGAGAGTCATGAACGTCCACTATTTCAAATAAGCCATGGCATCTTTGGCATGTAGACAGTAATGATGATGATGATGATGGTCTTTATGTAAAAGACGAAAGAGATTTCCCGATACTACAATAATTTTGTACTTACTGAGACCACATGATCGATGTTTACAGGAAGCAAAAAAAGAGGCTTTTTTTTTTTTTTTTCTGAAAAGGTTGTTTTTTGTGCAAAATCGAACGAACCCCACTTAGTCCAAATAAAAGCAGCCTTTATTTTCCTTGTTCAAACTAGTACTCTGCATGTTACAGGAAAGCATTCATATCAAAAGTAAATGATAATGATCGGTCAGAATCATATGCTTTCTTCTTCCTTTATATTTATCCCATAATGTTGTTCATAATAATGTTTCCGATTATTTTGGTGCTTATCCATGGCGGATGCCTAGTTGCCCACATTCCCTGTTGGAATGGGCTCATTTTGTGGCATGCAATTGGTTCACGTTATCTGAATTTCATATTCAAAACCTGAGACTATGATAATTCCCGGGTCGTTGCTCCTTCCTCTTTTTTGTCCTCTTCAGTCCTTTTCGGACGCAAATGAAAGCCAGGGCGCACTCATCCTAGAAGTTGAACTATCAACTTTAGTTCTTTTGCTCCTTTAAGAAGGAAACAGGCAGCAGCCCGTTGCGTTTTATGATATTGGTGATCCAGCAGTGAAGAATCTGAAGTTCTGAACCTCTTGATTTAGACTTTGCCCATTGTGAATGCACCACTGCGCCAGCCTCAACCTGCTTGAAGAGTACGCTAAAACAAAAAGGGCCTGCGGCGGCTGCCCCTTTAATTTGTTATCTATATGCATTATCTCAATCAGTCATCAACAATCAGGAGCCAAGATCACGGATTATATTTAAGACATAAAGGGGCGGTCCATTTTTATCAGAAAAAGGATCAAAAGGTTGGCTAGAGAAATGAATGGAGAATGACGTTTGCTAAGGATTCCAATCGATGGGGGGTCGAGCGACGATTGGACCATACTATACCCCCCAAAAACTTTTTGACGCTTCTACTATTTAGTCCATGTTTAAGTGATGGCAAATTATCCATACCAAATGTGTTCAATGCTGATCTCACGATCTTAAAAATAGTTATACAAATATGATATAAATAAAATCATTAAAATACAATATTACATAAATACATATTTTAAAATTTATATGATAAAAATTATTAATATATTAAAATTTAAATAAATATAAAATACTTTAAATATAAATACAACATAATAAAAATACACAATTATCAGGCATAGTTCAATGCATCTAGTTTCCATTCCGTCTGGTCCCTTTCTTAGCCTGAACGCACTACGTTGGACATCAGCTACCGGGTTTCTCAATGTCCTATTCCGATTCCAGCTGATTTATAAAGAATCTTCATAGTGTCAGGTGCTTGTTGCTTCTCAGAATCGGAACTCAGCGAGCTATGCGCTGGGCTGGTCCCAAGGGCTCAGACTGCTGGGGATCTGGACCTTCACACGGGCAAAGTGGGCTACAGTTGGAATAATCGGAGCCCAATATTTCGAGCGTTAATTAAGCCCATTGAGAGAGGTTCAGCCTGCTTGGGGGGCTTAGCTTTCAGAAACAAACATGATCTGAACTCTAAAGCAAGATATGCTCTTATCATATCCAGAACTTAACCAATAAACAAGTAAGCCGGTAATCGCTGTATTTTTTATTTTTAAAAAACACGGTTGACAAAGAAGAGCGGAAATGATCAACACCATACTAGAAAACAGAATAATTACTCGTATACAACTAAGACTTTCAACTTTGATAGAGTGTATGCTAAATGCAATATTACTAGAACAAAATTAATTAGCTTTCTTTCTCAGCCTCATCCTCCAATCTCTTACGATCTCGAGGCACCATCATCATCATGATGCATTCCTTTTCTTTCAGTATTGATTACCCATTCACCATCACCAGTCATGGTAATAGTCTAACAAGAAGGGAATTGATGTTTAGAAAATGTCAAGAATCTCGAGGATTGAATAGTTGCAGAGGGGACAAGACCCTCGATTCAACCACAGTTCCCTCGAACACAACCTGCAAAAAGTGTGTCCACATGGGATAAACGCCGCACCTTTTTTCCTCACCATGCACACGCAGCATATTGAATCATTCCCCATTTCCACGCCACCTTTGTCTTTCTCCTCCTCCTTCCCACCCCCGCCGTCTGCCTCCTCCAAAAGCCTCATCAACGACACCCTAAGCGGCGTCCCTGGCGATCTAAACCCCACATTATGATTACCCGTCCCATTACTTGTCGGCGTACCTACGTTACCTCCTTCCGGTTCTTGCGATGCACGAAAATGTCTCTCGGCTGCTAAAGCAGCGGCTAGATTCATGCCTGCTGAAACTGGACCAGGGTTAACGCAACCTGGATCCGGATTATGAACTGAATTCATTGCTTCTACTCGTTCTTGCGCTGGTTCTTCTACTTCAATTTCATCGTCGTCTCGGACGCTCATGGTTGTTGACCCGAAACCCCAGTTGGTCCCACAACAGCGCATGACATTAAATCCCAGCCGTTCTTTGAAACTCCTCCTCCTCCTCCTTTCCCTATCTACACCGTCCATCGTTCTCCCAGACATCTCGAGATTGTTCTTTGCTTCCCTTTCTCCCTGCGATGATTCCTGCAATATAACACTGACTTGACTCATTTTTTTTGTTTAACAAAGAGACTGCAAACGCAAAGAAAACCCAGAATCAACTAGCGAGTAAGAATATAAGAACGTATTTAAGCAAAGGAAAAGAGTACTGTGAAGATGGTTAACAAGGAGGCAATCATACGTACAGCAGGCCATGGAAGTTCCTTGAGCTTATTACTTGAAACAAACAATTAAAAGAATTCCAACTCTGGCGTTGAGTCACACTAGTGAAAATGACATAACAAAACTAAATCGATTCTTAAAAAAAAAAAACCTGTTTTTGCTGAATTTAGAGCGCAATAAATAGTAGTACTATTTAATAGTCCGCTCCTCCGCCGTTGAGAAAGCTTTTCCGTTTCAAGTTTCTATAGGAACGGACAAGGACAAAATAGAAAAAGATCAAACATTCAAACAAAAAGAAGGGGGGAAAAAGGATAGGTGCTTTGGTTTGGAGTTCGGACTTTGGACTACGAGGGGGTTTTCCTTATGGATGGGTTTTCTTGGCGTTGGAGCAAACGGCAGAACTTCGAAGTTGTTTTAATTTTGGATTTGATTACTTTTTTTAATTGGTGACAGTAGAGGTTCAATTGATTGAGACTAGTGGTAATATTTTGCTGCACTATTAATTTTCATGAATGAATTATATTAAAGCCTAAAGGCAGGTCTTCTGTTGTTTAGTAATTAGGACATGGTGCTCGCCGGCCAAAAATCCGAGTCAGAAGGTCGCTGAAGCCGGCGCGGCAATTGGGGTCTACCCTAGCCAAATGTTTCATTTTGCATGTAAATCCTTTATTCTTTCGTTCGACTTTTGTCAAATATTTTTAAAAATAAAATACCTTTCTTGTTCTAAATATTTAATGAAAATTCTCAAACTTAATATTTATATTAATATCATTAAATAATTCAACCATTTATTAAAAAAAAATTAAGAATAATGATTAATTTGTCATATATATTATTTTTTACACTTAAGAACTTCATTCATACAAGTGGCATGTGGTTCCAATAAAATTAATAAAATTAGGATTATGTGACTAGTGGGTAAATAAAAAAATCATTTATAACTTATTTTCTTACGTATTTTTAGTTTCAAGATGGCATATTCCTATCAAACAAGGAATACTAAAATAGAAAAAAAAAATGCCAAAAACCAATCATAATCTCATGAATTATATACATAAGAAATAGTAGATATCTGTCTAAGCATCTTCTGTTCTCTTTCTTCCCCTGTTTGTAACCATTTTGCATCATGAAGATTAAAATTTTCATTTGTCTATCTCTATATAGAGTATAAAAATTAAATGTTTATATTTTATACATTGATTATGCATATATCTATATACGATCAGTGATCCAAATAATGTTTTAAAAATAAATAATTTTATTTTTAATGAGGTAGCATTATCTTGTTCACTGATAATTATATATTATTAATGCATCAAATATAAATATGTAAATTAACTCGATTGTTTCATGGTTGTATTCAGGTAAATCAAAAGTAAAAAAATCCAAAATTCTACTAACCTAATAATAAAGAGTAAAGACTACACTTCTTTTTTTTTTCTTTCAATTTTTTGAGAAATTATAAAGATTAGCACTTTATAAATTAGAGTTTGAATATAGTGGCTTTAACTTGAATACATAAGCCTTGACTTGCTTCTCTTACCATGCAATGCATAATCATACTTGCTTAGTTTAATTGTGTCATTAAAGTTAAAGCCATAAAAAGCTCGAACTTAATTTGCGTGAGTTGTGCAAAGAGTTGTGATAGGAATGCCAGTGATCCTCCTCCCACTCTTTTGAATTTTATAATATTAATATTAATTCAAATGAGCTAAGCTGGTCCTTTTTTCTGTTAGATTAAATGTTTATTTGTTAATTACGTGTATATATATCGTCATCATAATCGTCATTAACCAAACATTGATTAGAATTTTAGTTATAAAATTCGAAATCTTGTCCCGAAATGTCAAACCTCTACAAGCAATTCAACTATTTTATCCCTTTCAAGGCCTTTGTATTGTAAGCGTGATGTAAGGTACCATTGGATATTTTATAAAACTAAATCTTTAAGAATCCAATCATAATAAAAATGTACCTCAAAGGGTAGCTTAAGTCAATTAAAACAAACAATTATTGGTTTATCAAGTTCAAATCAACTATATAGCTAGCTAGCCTTCATATGGGACGCCATTAAAACGAAGGCATCTATATTCCTTCCCTTCCCTTACCAAGACTCTTACCTCAGATTTGGCCCACAATCAGAGTATAATGCAATTTTAAATGCCTTCATGCCGCACACGATCGATCGGTCGTTGCCACCAAAGAGAAAGGTGCTCTCAATCCTGACTCTTTGATTCTTCCTTTTACATAACAAATCTATGTTATCAAACAAATTTTAATAATTTTCTCTCCATGCAGGCTAATGAAACAAAGTCAACCATGCATGGGTTTCATTTGTCTTTGAATATTTATCATTTGTCTCATCTGATTAGCATTAATAACTAGATGTTTCATGTGTAAATCTCATCATACTTGTATGTTTGCATCTTCATTTTACATTTGTACTCAAATAAGAGAGTTAACTAATGGTCGGGGGGGAAAAAGAAATACCAAAAAGCAGTAACATTCACAGACGAATTTTACCATGTGTGTTGCACTTGCACATGGGATTCCACAGTCGTGAAGACCAGGACTCTCGAGGGTTTTAAAATTAGAAAACGAGAATCTTGATTTACCGTCAGCCCAACAAAAACTATGTCGTCAGTCAGAAAGTTGTCATCTTTGTTCTCTATTCTTTCATTATTTATCGTTTCCATATTCCTGCTGCAGAATCCATGTGATTAGGTAGGCAGTCTAACTGCATTGACAGTATCTTCACACTGAACCAATCAAGCTATAAGCTGGAATTTTCCTGATTCCTGCTTCAACCATTGCTTTCCTAAAGTCTGCAGCACGATCCCATCTCTTCTTATCAGCATTCATGCTAGATAGTGCTACATACAGCCCACAATGTCGAGGCTGCAACTCAAGCAACCTTCTTCCCACTTCATTTCCAAGTTCAATGGCACCATGAATCTTACAAGCACCTAAAAGAGCTCCCAAAACTGAAGCATCAGGTTGAAACGGCATAGTCCTTACCAACTCAGTCGCTTGAGTCAAAAGGCCTGCTCTGCCAAAAAGATCTACCATACACCCATAGTGTTCCATTATTGGCACAATGTCATATTGATACGACATTGATTGAAAGAATTCTGAACCCAACTCCACTCTCTTGGTGCGAGCACACGCCATAAGAACAGCAACAAATGTAACCTCATTCGGAGACACTCCGTTCACCTTCATCTTCTCAAACAACTCCAAAGCCTCCTTTTCTTTGCCATTACATGCAAGCGAAGAGATCATCGCATTCCAAGTACAAACCTCTCTATCCAACATTTGATTGAAAACTCCGACGGCAATCTCTGAACGACCTTTCTTTCCATAAAAATCAATCAATGCTGTTCCCATGAAAACAGTCATGACAACCTCGTTTCTGAAAATATACCCATGTATCTGCCTCCCTTGGTAAAGCCCACCTTGCTTTTCTAAATTAGCACAACTAGACAGAACGTTAACATAAGTAGCCTCATTCGGTTTCACCGAAAAATCTATCATTTTCTCAAAAGCCCAAATCGCCTTAGTAAACTCTTTGCTTCTTACAAAACCATTAATAACGCTTGTCCAAGAAACCACATCCTTTTCAATCATGCTGTCAAAGAGGAAAAGAGCAGAACCCATATCACCATTTCTCCCAAAAGCATCAAGCATTGCATTACACGCGACAATACATGGGTTAAAAATTTCATCAAACACTTTACATGCGTTACTTAGGCTACCCCCTTTAGCATACAATCCCAGCAATGATGTTTGCACAAATGAATCAGTCAATACGCCCCGCTTTAGTGCGTGGGCATGGAGGGGTGAGCAAGTGAGGGAGGCTAAGGAGAGAGACGTAGAAGCGGCTTTGAAAAGGGAAGTGAAAGTGTGGGCATTGGGGGGTGTTCGATGAACAAGCATGCGGGCGAAGAGTATAAGTGAATGACGTGGGATTATGTTGAGATAGGCTCTTATTAAGGTGTTGTAAAGGAGGGTTGTTTGCCATCTTGAAGTAGTGTTTCGGCTTTGGGGGATATTAAGGAGGAGACCGTTGGTGATTAGGAAGGAATGGACTTGATTGATTTGGTTTGGACGTTCGATGAAACGTTGGAGGTGTTGTAGTAGAAACTCAGAGCACATGTTCATTTTCGTGTTTTAGTGATGGCCCTTTCAGATTCATATAGATGTGGGGGGTTAAAGCACCAAAGCCCAAACTTACAAAGGTAATATATATATCATGGGCCTCATGACCCTTTTACATATGTCCTGGAGGGGCCTAGAACAAATTATGAAGAAAGAATGGCATAATCTGTACTATATAGATATTGATTTTATCGATTGATATATATTAATTTTAAAATAAAATAAAATTATTAATATCATATCATTTTAATTTTTATATTAATATGTATTAGTATAATATGGTGTAATCAAAGTCAATTATCAAAAACTATAGGAATAGAGTCCTAATTTGGCATCTAAGGCTGGGAGATGAGCTTGTGATTTAATCAGTTATGGAAAAGGAAACCAAACCGTCCATGTATTTTATTTAATACATACAAATAATTACTAGAATTGTCACATTTAGGGTGAAAATATATATCTTTGAAGACAATAACAATTTTTAAAAAATGGATAGTTTTTTTAATATATAGTTGTCTTTTAATTGTGAAAAGTTGTACATATCATTAATTTTGAATTTTATAATAATTTTATTTCATTGTACTCAAAATCTTA
>JAQSVH010000011.1:9920651-9944153 GCA_029448705.1 Adansonia digitata | reverse complement strand
ATGAATTTTCTATTTAATGCATTATTTTTTTAATTTAATAAAAGTAATATATTAAATGTATTTTTTTAAGATATTAATGGTTATAAGCATTTATTTATTAAATTTAACAATCAAATATGTCAAAATCTTATATTTAAATATAATATTTTAATATTCGATTCGAGTAATTTATCGACTTTATCCAACTTTATATTAAGTATATTAAAAATCGACTACAGATTGTATAAAAGATGATTAGTTAAATGATTGCAAAGTTACTTAAAAAAAACAAGATGCTTTTAATAATATTGAGAATGAAAAAAATTATATAATATTTTTAAAATATGAAATTACATAAATAACAATTAAAATTTATAAATATACTTTTTAATTTATTATTAAATTTATAATATATATATTTATTTATGTATGTATATTAACCCCGCAAACAAAAATTTATGAATCTGCGGTCAACGGGAGTCTAATTTGGTAATTGGGAGATATTTTAGCATTTTAGAAACTCCCGCGGGTCGTTTTCACGCCAATCATGCACCCCGTGCAAAATCTAGCCGACACGACACGACGCCAGTTTGTAAACTCGATTAAAGTACCAAATCCTTTCCTGCCCCACACGCCCCTTGTTGCATTTTTCTTTCCTTACAAAAGAACGTACTCCACTTTCTCTGTCCGCGTGTCAAAAACATGGACATTATCCGCAAAACAAATTTAAATCAATATAACTGACAATTTGAATGCGACTACTACAAACGGCTTATAAAATAAATAAATTCTATGTAAAATACGAGTATGAATAAAAATAATATAGATATAATATATAAATATATTAAATTTATAAAATTTAAATTATTAATATTTTAAAATTATATTTTTATCATTAAAAATTTTAATTTAATAAATTTAAATATTTAATAAATTTAAATATTAAATTAATATTATTATCTAAATCAAATTTAAATTTTAATAGTAGATAAATTCGAATATAGAATAAATTAAGTTACGTCAGACACGGATATTTGGAACCATCCTATAAATGACAGTCCCTGTTACTCATCCTCTGTAAACTTTACGGCTTCAAAACCAAACAAAAAATGGCTGGGGTTTCTCAAGTGAATAACTTTCCATGCAAGATCTTCTTGAAAACTGCACAACACCAGAAATTCACCTCAAAACCTTCAATTCTGCCTTTGAACTCTATCAAACCAACTCAGAATTCAATTAGGAAATCTCAAATTTTGAGCCAAAAATCAATCCTGGCAAGACCCGTTTTCCAGGTCTGTGGATTGGGCTATGAAGAATGGGGCCCTGACAAGGAGGAGGATCCAGTAACAGAGAGTGCTGGAGTGGCGGTGGCAGAGGAAGAGAAGCCTAAAGAAGTTGTGGAAATCGAGATCCTGAAGAAGGCCTTGGTGGATTCCTTTTATGGGACTGATCGTGGCTTGACAGCTACTAGTGAGACCAGAGCTGAGATTGTTGAGCTTATAATTCAGCTCGAGGCCAAGAACCCAACTCCAGCACCAACTGAGTCTTTGCCTCTGCTCAATGGCAAATGGATTCTCGCGTAAGTTGTCTGTCTTATTGCTAACAAAACCTTGGTGAGCAAATAGAATCGTGAAAGCTGTTTACACTTGGGGATCTCGGCATTCGAATTTGGAAAAATTAATATTTTTTGTATAATAAAAAAATAGTGTATATTGATATTTGAAATATTTTGATGTTGACAGGTACACATCTTTCCAAGGCCTGTTTCCATTGTTGTCAAGTGGTCAACTGCCATTTGTAAAGGTTGAGGAAATATCACAGATAATTGATGCTGAAAGTTTCACTGTGCAGAACTCTGTCCAGATCTCTGGGCCATTGGCTTCAAGTTCCCTCAGCACAAATGCTATATTCGAGATCCGAAGCCCCAAGCGCGTCCAGGTATGCTGTTTATGCTTCTACGTTTCTTCTGTTCACTACTTCAGTTCTAATGGGCAGCTAATGTTTGTTTGATCGTGACGAGGATATTACGGATTGTTATTTTGTAGTTTAGGCAGCTCGCTTTGCTTTTGCTTTCGATATTCATGATCAATGTTACTGTAACCGCAACAAACGCAATACAACCAAAAATATGTCCGTGATCCCCTTTTTAATCCATGATCATGATTGTTACTAAGAAACTGCTATGCTTGCTAATGCATTAAAGAAATTAAATGTCTGGATGTGACTGAAAATGGCTCTTGTTTTCTTTATGTTTCTATGTTAGATCAAGTTTCAAGAAGGCATAATTGGAACTCCCTAGCTGACAGACTCCATAACCTTACCGGAAAATGTGGACTTTCTGGGCCAAAAAATCGATCTTACTCCTATTATAAGCTTGATCAACTCTGTGCAAGACACAGCTTTTTCTGTTGCGAGGACAATTTCCAGCCAACCACCATTGAAGATCTCGTTATCGAACAGCAATGCAGAATCATGGTTACTTACAACATACCTTGACGAAGAACTGCGAATTTCAAGAGGAGATGCTGGGAGCATTTTTGTGCTCATCAGGGAAGGCAGTGCTCTCTTGACCCCATGAAACTAAACTCTAGAGATTTCTTTTCTTCGTTCTCCTCAGATTTGCATCAATGTGTTTGACTGATGTTAAAGAATAAAATGTTATTACATGGTCATGAGTTCTATTTGTTAGAAGACTTGATTTGATCTTACTGTTCTCATGTAAGAAGCAGTTAATATTTGAAACAAATATATTGAATCAGTGTTTCAAGTTAAAATAAAAAAAAAAAATATTAAACAAACAATAATTTAGATTAGGCTGGCTCGGGTTGGAACAATAATATTCCATCTCAACTCAATTCAAACCGATCTTTCAAGTGGAACGAGTGATCCTACCTTTGTATAAATCTATACTCGAACTTGTTAACACCATGAAACTCACCCATGCCGGAGAGCTGTTTCAGTTGAATAAAGGAATTAATTTTCATCCCTTAAAATTTTACGAGCCAATAAAATTATTTTCCTTTTTCATCTCAAATGTGTTTATATATACGAAAGAAGATAATTATCCTACATTTCGACGAAGGTAAATATAAATTGACTGACTTGAGATTTAATGAAACTTTTGTTCTCAACACAACGTCAATGTCTAAAAGTAAAATTCTTCACCAAAGCTGGCAACTTTATATTAATAATTCGAAATTAAGCAAAACAAAGTACAAATCTCCTTTGAAATATGGTGTGAATCACGATTTGTCTAAGCTAAACATAAACAGAGAAAAACAGAATTTTCTTTCGCCGAGAGATGATTGGCTTGCGTTCTGGCATCAGCTGCATTTTCTCAACTTTATAATATGCTCACGAATTCTTCAACTTTTCTTTTACTTGTTTTAGCTTTATCAAGTAGTTAAGCAAAGCACAGATGCCACGTACATTTCAGCCTATTGTTTCCAAGTAACAACAATCTATAAAAAGCCCCATGGAATTGATATGAAAATTTTCAATTCAGGAAAGCCTAATTATCTAGGGAGATATGTCGATGGAGAAAGAAATACCTACCCCGAAATCGGAGATGAATAAGTATGATGAAATGAGTGAGGCTTATGCAAAACTTTTGGCAAATGATGCTCAAGGCTTGGAGAGAATTTACCAGAAAAATCCCAAACAAGCCTTGTTCTATGAAATCACGGCTTGTAGAGATACTATATTTCACATTGCAGCTTACAAAGGAAGTGAAGAAATGCTACAACTTCTGGTTAAATTGGTGCCACAGGATAAGAAGCGTGAGCTGCTGAAGATGAAGAACATTCATGGGAACACAATTCTCCATGAGGTGGCCACCACTACCAATGTTAAAGCAGCTGCTATATTAATCAGAGAGCTGTTGCTCTCTGGCGGGCCATCGAGTCATGAAAGAGACATCCGCGAACGGGAAGATATACTGGCGTATCGTAACAAATTAGGCGAAACCCCACTATTCAGGGCTGCAGAATATGGCAACAAGATGATGGTAATGTACTTGGCTCAAGAAATTGAACGAGTTGGGATCCTTCAGAATCACTACAAAAGAGATGATGGAGTCTCCATTCTTCAAATCGCCGTGATTGGCCAACACTTTGGTATCCCATAAATATCTCTCTGTCTTTACCATTAATTCTATTTGTTGTTTTGCTTAAAATATTATTAAATTAACTCAAAACATTCAATTTGTTTTGCATTTCAACATATTCAGATACTGCTATTTGGTTTTTGGATAAGGATCCGCTACTTGCAAACCACAAAGACCAGAATGGGAATACAACTCTTCATCTATTGGCTAGCATGGCAACTGCTTTTAAGAGTAGTTCTCCCGCCACCAGAATGTTCAAGGAGATCATCTACTATTGTATGTCTTTGAATCACTAGCTAGTACATATCAATATGTTCGTATATTACTATCTTCTTGTAGAGGCATTTATAGATCGGGCCAAATTCGATTAACATTTACAAATTCTTACTTCAAGGCCCTGCAAGTCTTTGCATGCTCAAATAGAACGATTACTATTAAAAAATATATGATTCTAATATATATTTTTTTAAAATATTTATACCATACATAACATGCTTAATTTAGTTGAGGAAGTCAAATAATACCAACTTAGTTAAGTTAAAAAATAATTATACCAATAAAATAAAATTAGGAATATTTAAATATTTTTATTTTAAAAAATAACTAACTGGTAAAAAACAATTCACATATTTTAATATCTTTTAATTTTTATAAAAATAACTATTCACTTATATTTTTAACTTATTAGTTCTTTTAAAATACAAATTTTTTAAAAAAAGAAACTTATTTTTTCACGGTGTGACAAATTCTAATATTTTAAAATCAAATCTAAATTAATTTATTAATAAAATATAAAATAAGCTAGGTCAAGTTTAACCTTTAAAATTTTTGTTTCGAGTTTGGGCTCAACCCATGGCTTGGGGAACAACACAGTCCATAGGTAAGTCTACTTCGCTCAATTACCAATATTAGAAAAAGAAAATAATATCATCAAGAGCTACAGGAGTGACTGTGGCTCTATATCTTTGATGAAAAGCACCTTTAGTTACTCGGTTTTAACGGCATTGGTTGTTTGAAGGCCTTCCGAACGAATCATGTAACAAGGATGAGAACAATTGGCTTCCAATAAATCCGCAGGACAAAGATTTGGAGCAGGGAGAGACAAGTAAAGGTCGCAGTCAATCAGGGCGCTCCAAAGGTAGTTTTTGGCAATAGGAATTTAGAACTCCAAAGATTCCTGAATCTACTTATTGTATTTGTAGTCATCTCAATTAATTTATCTTGATTCTTTTTATTGCAAACATTTATAGCTTAGAACGAATTTCTAACAAAGCTATATCAAAACAATCAATTATATTACAGGTTTGAAGTTGTACTGCGCTATTTGGAGGTGCCTTGCTGGAGGTCAGAACTAACTGATGTTCTAACTGACGAATTTAGTTAAGCATTAGCTCGAATCACCCTTAACCCTAATCAATATATATTATGTTATATGATATGATGATTATATATAGGATGGAAAATGATTGATCGGATGTGGAGCCAAAAGAAAATGCACGTATCAGCTGTTAAACTGGCAAAGATGCTAGTGCGAAACGATGCTTCTTGGTATGATCCTTATGAACCAGAGGAGGAAGATACGATTTGCTTGGAAAGAAAGGAAGATGAAGAAATGGTGAAGAGGAGTGCAGACACCGGAAAGCAGCTCTCATCTGAACCTGACACGCCGTTATTTATTGCAGCCCGTACAGGCATCGTTGAGATTGTGAGTGAGATACTCAATGTGTACCCTCAAGCCGTTGAGCACATCAGTAAAACCGGGCAAAACATACTTCATGTCGCCATTTTGCATCGTCAGTACAAAGTGTCTGATCTTGTAAAGAATAAGGAAGAGGCGAAGAGGTTGGTTAGGGGGATCGATAACAATGGCTGCACCATATTGCACCATGCTGCTGACACCAAATATTATCGTGGTGGAACCAAACCTACCCCTGCTCTTAAACTGCAGCAGGAGTTGACATGGTTTGAGGTAATATATAAAGGATATTCCAAGTTTTTCCTGAATCTAATCCATTTCTTGGACGATTTTAAGGATGTTTATTTTCATCTGAAATCTACTAAATCAAAAATTAAAAATAAAAGGCCTAGTACTCAACTCACTACGGTTCAAGTTGAATTAGAATTGTATAATACTTTAAATTCATTTGCAGGATGTGAAAAATCAAATCCCCTTGCACTTCACCATGCACCGCAACAAAAAAAATATGACAGCAGATCAGTTATTCGAGGATATGCACCAAGATCAACTTAAAACCGCACAAGAGTGGGTGAAGAACACCACTCAGTCATGCTCAACCGTCGCTATTCTCGTTGCTACTGTTGTCTTCGCAGCTGCCTACACGGCACCAGGAGGCTTCATGCAGGGTAAGTACTTAAAAAGTCTTGTCACTGCTCCTTGCTCAATATAATATTACTACTATTTTAAGTACTTAAAAGGGGTTTTTATCTTGTGTAATGGCTGCAGACGGTCGTCCCATTCTCCTCGAAAAGCCTCTCTACTCGTTTTTCACTGTCATGGACATTGCAGGTCTGGCAAGCTCCTTGACCTCGGTGGTGATCTTCCTATCTATCCTCACCTCTTCACTTGAGTTTAAAGATTTTCTTCACACCATCCCTCGGGACCTCTCACTTGGCTTCACCTTTCTCTTCTTCTCTGTTACCTCGACCATGCTCACTTTCACAGCCACGATTCTTCTGCTTGTTCATTTGGAGAAAAAATGGACTGCAACTCTAACATATGCCGCAGCATTCCTTCCTATCTGCGTGTTCGCGTTGTTCCAATTCCCTCTATACTACCAGTACTTCGTTGCTGCTGTCAAGAGCATCTTTGATTTTCTTAGGAGGAATTTACCTGGCAACTGGGAGTTTCTTCAGATTAAAGATTGTTATTGATTCAAGATATTGTTGCCTAAAGCCCCCTTATTTATGGACTGAATGTTTTTTGTGTGTTCTTTTATTTATTTATTTATTGTAATTTTATTTTGTCTTTAAGCCTTACTACGATTCAAGAATACCGCTCATTGTTCGAGTAAAACTTTATTTTTCATTAATCTTAAATTTTCTTTTGGTTTCCTTACTGAAGTGGTTAGGATTAGAGGTAATCTGAGGTTGTCTCCCTTGTGTGAATGACTGAAGCTTGTCTGAGGTTGACTTAAGTGTCCCATTGGCCCCAAAATTACTCCTTCAATGCTTAAACTCTATTGCCTCTTTCGTTGATATCCTCCTGTGGGTTGACGATTTCATTGTTTAGAAGTGATTTAAAAAAGAAAAAGTTCCATTGTTAAATCCAATGTGTTTTGGTAAATAATTTATTAGATAACCAAATGGGAAGAGTTCAACAGCTCTGTGAAACAGAGCACAATGCCAGGCTAGTAAACAAAAGATCTCAAACAACTCAAAAATATCAAAAAAATAAAAAAAAAAAGAAGAATAGAGGCACCTTAAACTGAATAATGGAGGTGAAAGAACCAAGAAATTAAAAAGCAGAAACTCCCAACTATGACCTCAACCTGAATAATGGAGGTGAAAGAACCAAGAAATTAAAAAAAAAAAAAAAAAAAAACCAACCAAACTGTACTGCTGTTTTACCTTGCTTCATTATCAAAATCAGTTTTAGGAACCTTGTTGCATCAAAGGTTCAAAACCTTAACAGTTATAAAATTAGACTGGTTGATTGTTACTTATTTGAAACGTTGAGAGTAAAGTTCGCATTCCAACATGCCCAAAATGTTTTCTAAAAAATGTCTATTTTTTCTCCCACTCGAATTCTTCTTCCGTGTTATAGTTCTTGGGGTTTTAGAAAAACTTTATTCTCAACGTGAATAATGAAAAGCGAATTCCTTTAACACTTGTAGGCCATTGCCAGCTATATAATGAGGTGAACATTAAACAAAGCATAATCAACTTTTCAAGCTAATATATAAAGACCTAAAACCACTGGCCTACTTCAAATTTTCTTTTTCTTTAGCTCAGATGGAACAACGCAAATAACCTTTATATTTTTCTTTTTCCCCTTTACGCTATATCAGCTGCCTGCTGGGTGCGAATATTTAATAGGAATTACTGAGTAATACAGTATAAGTATCAGATAATAAGCTGAAAATTGAAGAATTCTGTCCCAGAAGATGGGATTGGAGTTTGGAACCTTGGGAGTTCATATTTTTTAGCATCTGCAACTAGGAAGTCTGTTGTGTATCCACACTTTGCTATATTCTCACGAATGGTGGTTCAACTTTTTCTTTTTGAGTTTGAAACTTTGCTAATTAATTAAGCAAAGTGAAGATACCATTTCAATGTTTTGTTTTAAGTAAGAGCAATCTATAAAAAACAGGTTTCACGTTACACTTCACGCTATAAATGTGAGTTTTATCAACCCAACTAGCTAGCTAAGCATAGCCAATCAAGAGTGATAGAAATGGAGAAAGAAATCGATGTCGGGGGAGAGATGGATAGACACATTGCTAGAGAGATAGGAGAGCCCTATGAAAAAGCCTTGCTAGATGATGCCCCGTCTCTAAAGAACTTCTACCAATTCAAACCTCCTGATTTATTGTTCCATCCTCTTACGGCTAATAAAGATACTGTGTTTCACATTGCAGCTCACAAAGGAAGCAAGGAAATGCTTCAAGTTCTACTTGAATTGGTGCTGCCATCCGAGAAATGTCGTGTTTTGGAGCTGAAGAACGTCCATGGGAACACAGTTCTGCATGAGGTGGCCGCCTCTGAAAATGTTAAAGCAGCAGATTTCTTGGTTAGAACGCTGTTGTTGCCCGATGGATCCAGTGTAATTCACGAGAAAGATATCCGTGAACGGGAACAAATGTTAGCAGTTCGAAACAATCTAGGGGAAACCCCACTGTTTAGGGCTGCAGCATTTGGTACAACAAAAATGGTTATATATTTTGCAAAAGAAATTGAACAAGTTGGGACTCTTCATGATCACCTCATAAGAAATGATGGAATGTCCATTCTTCATATTGCTGTCATATTCCAAAAATTTGGTATTTCAATCTCAAACTTCTTATACATTGTAGGTTGCATGATCCATCCAAGCAAACTTGAGAAAAATGGACTAATGCATGTGACTGGAAACTAATTAAATCAAAATACTAACCAATCGATCAGGGTCTCTCCAGGCTTTGCTTATTCTCATCCACTTGCTTAATTACTATGCAAATTCCGCATTGTTTTTACCCCTAGCTTAATTTCAAATGCAGAGACAGCTAAATGGTTATTGAACACAGATCCAGATCTGGCAACTTACAAGCAAGATAAGGATGGGAAGACAAGTTTTCACCTGCTTGCCAGCATGCCAACTGTTTTCAAGAGTACTACTAGCATGAACATCTTCAAGAAGTTCATCTACATTTGTACGTCTTTTAATTATATATGTCACACCAAAATTGAACTTTGTCAAATCATTTTCAATTGTTTCCTTGTTAATTAGTGCGTTGAACTTGAATTTTCAGGCACTCCAATCTATTTAGGTGATCGTGAAGATGATCATGATGAAGAACTTGATCAGCTGGTTTCATCCACACAGGGAAAAGATTTGGAAGGTGGCCAGCCAAGCAAAAGCCTCCATGAATCAAAGCATCTCTTTGCAGGTAATTAATGGATAAATGCCAAGTTTCCGAACCCTATTTATACTTTGTGCGTCATTGTATTTATACCAAGATATTAATTTCTAACTACGAAAGGTTTCAAGATGAGAATGTATCGTCAGTTTTGGAGATGTCTTGCTAAAGGTACGATCGATAATATTTTCTCTTTTTAATGTTGGTTTTCGAAACTTTTTTTCTTCTATAATATTAGCTGAAGTGATGATGATGATGAATTTGTATGCATTAAAATATATACGGATAGGATGGAAAACCATTGAGAACATACAGATTAATAAACGAATAAATGAGTCAGCGGTTGAGCTTATGAAGATGCTGGTGAAGACCGATGCTTCGTGGTTAGTGCCCCATGAAACGGAGGACAAATTAATTTGCTTAGACAGAGAGGAAGAAGAAACGGAGGCAGCTGCTAGTACTGACTCAGCAAAGAGGTGTCGTCGATTACCCGAAACCCCGCTGCTAATAGCAGCTAGGACGGGAATCGTGGAGATTGTGAAGAAGATACTCAATGTGTACCCTCAAGCGGTGGAGCACATTAATCAAAATGGACAAAACTTATTGCATCTTGCGATTATGCATCGTCAATCAGACATCTTTGATTTTTTGAAAGATAAGGCAAGTGAGAAGTTGTTTTGGGGGATTGACAATGATGGTTGTACCACTTTGCATTGTACCGCTATGATGAAATATTATACTGGTACTACAGGAACCAGCACCACTGTTGCTCTCAAACTGCAGGAGGAGTTGAAATGGTTCAAGGTCGGCCATTTCCCACCTTGCTAGCCTTCTTTAATACTTGAGCAAGATATGAACTGGTTAGAGAATGAATGAATGAATGAATGGATGAATAAATGATTGATTTTCGGGTTGTTGTTTGTGCATATGCAGACTGTGCAACAAAGAGTTCCCGCATATTATAACATGCATCGCGACAAGAAGAATCGCACGGCAAAGGAGTCGTTCAACCATGAGCACAAAACCCAACATGAAGCAGCACAAGAATGGGTGAAGAACACCTCTCAATCATGCTCAACTGTCGCAGTTCTTGTTGCCACTGTTGTCTTCGCAGCCGCATACACCGCACCAGGAGGTTACCTTGGTAAATAACTATAATTTATTAGTGAATTTATTTGCTCGGTTTTTAAAGAATCATTCATAAAGATATGCATTAATTTTTTTTTTTTTGGTTCTTGTCCAGCAAATGGCAAACCGCTTCTCCTGGAAAGACCTCTGTTTTCTTTTTTCACTGTCATGGACGTTGCAGGCCTTGCAAGCTCCTTGACCTCGGTCGTGATTTTTCTCTCAGTCCTAACATCGTCCCTCGAGATCGATGATTTTCTTCATACACTCCCTCGAAAGCTTACACTTGGATTCATCTTCCTCTTCTTCTCCGTGACGACGACCATGCTCACATTCACAGCTACAATTTTGCTCCTTATTCATTTAGAGAAAAAGTGGACTGCAACTCTCACATATGCCGCTGCATTCCTTCCTATCTGTGTGTTTGCGTTGTTCCAGTTCCATCTTTACCATGATTACATTGTTGTCGTTATAAAAGGTGCTTTTGACTTCATGAAGAAGATTCTCCCTGGGAAGGGGGATTTAGGCCCGTTTAAGCGTAAATAGATTGATTACGATTCGCATTTGGGAACTCCTAAACACTGCTTTACCCTTGTATTTGAGGTTTTTTTTTTTTTTTTTTGGTATTTCTTCAAGTCACATAAACTATTTAAAACTTAATTTCTCAGTAAGTTTCTCTCTCTCTCTCTCTCTCTCTCTCTATATATATATATATATATTATCAAGATACAATTTCAAGTTTCTAACTCAAGTTCTGATTAAGGACAGGAGAACAGAAGCCTATACTGAGTTTTTTTTCTTTTTTTTTTTCAAAAGATATTGCCAAGTTGACGCCTTCACTTATAGTCCGAAATGATTAGGAACATACATGCACATGAACGTAATGGTAAGTTGAAAATGTTGAATTACATTAACGAGCCTATTCGTCATGCCAGGGAAGCCATTGGATAAACAGGAGGAACCCATGCTGCTCGATCCATCATTTACCCAATCTAGGATGTCTCTTGTTTACACAACAAAAAGGGCATATATGTTTTCTCCTTTTTCAATGATTTTGAACCCATCTGACAGCAACAAGTAAAAATTATGTCCATTCCTTCATCATGCTTCTTGCCCTCATGATGCCTTCAAACCTAAATTCACAATTTTTCTCTGAAGGTTAGGTTGAGACACTTGTAACTGTAAGTTTTGGTGAGATTTTGAGTGTCTTTTTTCCACAAATAAAAGGCGGCGTCCGCTTTAAAGAAGTGCTCAAGACTATCCACATCAACGCATTGGGGGAAGGAAAAAGGTTTTTCCAAACATTGAATTTTGAAACTTTTACAATCACTGGAAGAAGAATAAAAGAAATACTACTTTCTTTCTGAAGAATAAAAACTCCTCCCTTCTTAATACCCTTTTCTTTACTACTTCAAGGCTCAGGCTTCCATATTATGGTCACAGTTGGCAATGGCATGGCAACTTCTTATTGAAGATTTTATTTAATTTAAGTTATTTAGCCCAGAGTTACAGCAAACTCTAGTTGAATACTCCTCTATGCATTATATATTGCTCATAATTGTTGAAGACTACTACACATGTTATCTGAGAAAAAATATCACATTTTTTTCAATGGCATTTACAACCTAAGAACAAATTTCTGCAAACCTCATGGAAAACTTCGAGTATAATCCCATGATATTCTTCAGAATTCATTGATACATAATAATTCAAGAGGCTGCGAAGGTCCTTGGGCTCTTGAATCCGATTGGCGATAATCATCTCAACCATAGACTCTCTAAAATCTTCTCTTGGATCGTAAGAGCACTTTTCCATGGCAACCATAACAACAAATTTGGTCCCTTCACTTCTTCGCTGCCTTTTCTCTGTATGCCTTGCTTCCTGCCTTTCTCTAATCATCTGGTCTAGCCTTTCTTGAACCATGGCGTGTGCTAGGCTTGAAATCGATGCAAACCGATCGGAATCCGAGCTTTCTGCTTCCTCCAAAGAAGAGACGCTAAGCCTGCAACTGCAACACAAAGCCCTGCATCCTCTCTGTTGAAGCCTCTGCTTCTTGTGTTCTTTAGAGGCTTTCATCTTCAAGCATGGACATGGATCTTTGAAGCAAAATTTGTTTGCAAAATAATCATTTATGCTCAATAGGCAAGTGGGTCACGTTAAGCATGATTATGTCTCGAGTTGGAGACAATGAATATGTGGAAGATTAAGGGTGGTTGGAAGTGTTAGATTGGCAGGCAATTGGGGACATTTGTATTGTTAATTGAGCTTGTAATCATGATGTGGACTAGTACATCTTTAAAGTACTATCCTCTATAGGTAGTATTAGGCTATGTTGCTTCGACTCTTCATTTTTTTTAAAGTACCTATATTTGATACTTGTATTTGACATATATTAGGTCATGGTATTGGGATATGACTCTTTTAAGATCCTCTAAATACATGAAAAGAACTTCAAAAAAAATAAATATACTCATATCCAACGCTCACATCCAGGTTCGAATAACATAGGTGTTAGGTGGCTCAGTTATCATAGTTTTGCTATGAAGCCTCTAAATTGGTCCTTTATTTTTATTAAAGTTTAGGCTAATAGTTTATGGATTAATGACAATGGCAAAAAAAAAAAGTTTTGTTTGGTTTCACTTGACTTGTGGGAATCAACGCCGGTGACTTGTTGAGTACTAACTGAACCTGAGAAACTTCAGATGGCCTATGGCTGCTGCTGCTAGAGAAGGTTTAATCATAAATTGAAGCAAATACTAACGGGAATCTCCATTAAACTAAATAGCATCCACCGATTAGAAATTGAAGATGAAAGGAGGCACCGAGATACAGTGTGACTAAATTACTATAGAGGAACTAAAGTAAACATATCAGCTAAAACCATAATGATGCGAAAGTCTGCTAGCAAAAAGTTTCAGATCAACTACCACGATCAAAAGAAAACGGATAAGCACCTCTGCTAGAAAAACGAAAGAACTGCCCCATGAAGGGGTCCAGATATGTATTAAAGAAGGTTGTTTTTAAGAACAAAGCATGTTCTTTGCTTTCCACTAGTTCTTACTTAGCTACTTTTATTCCAACTTTTCTTTTAGGTTGCAAATGATTAGATGAACTGAATTGAATTTCTTGTAATTCAATTTTTCTTTATCATGTTTTTAGAGCCAAACATGCATTCTTCTAATTGCCTACCGGGGGCTTGCCTAATCGAATTATGCAGAAAATCCGACAAAGATTTGCAGAGCTGGATGGAATCTCTTTTATGCATTCTTCTTTATGTCATGGAGATAGAGAGATATAAGACAATAAACAGATAAAAAAGTAACAATAATCATAAAAGGAGTAAAGAGTTAATATTTAAATGATAACTCTAGGAGATTAGTATGTGATAATCATTCGTGTATGTCATGAATTACTGACCTACTAGAAAATTATGAAGGAAAATAGAGCATTGTTCTCATTGTCTTGACGAACTAATTGTTTATTATGGTACTTAAGAAGGATTCCAAGTTGTTTAACCACTCACAATGGCACATGTTGCTATAATGATCATCTGTTTAGAAAATAAAATAAAAAGCTAAAAAGTAAAGCCCAAGTCATCTGCCTAGGTATAATCAAAGAAAGGGTGTTCCTGACATTAAGGAGTTCTTTTGAGAAATCAGAAAACAGTTAAAAGAGAGGAACTAATGACTTGGGATGTTCATCAAAGTTATGCCTTTTGCAGAGTTCACAGTGTAGAAGGGCACCTGGTAAGGCAGAAAAGTGCAGCAGCACGTTCTGATCTTCAAGTTTAGAGGGGGCAGCCTACCTGTAAGACTTGGTGAGTTCTTTAAACTTTCCATATTTGAGCACTTCGGGGACATATCTGGTTCCAGTTTGTCATAAGCATTATTATTATTTAGGTGTCATTTAGTTTTTTTTTTTTTTTCTTAATACTGTCAGGCAGGATATGGCTGGCTGAGTCTCAGCCTCTCAGGGCAGACAATTGTGTATTTTCCGTACCTATTTGATCGTATTTATGATTGGGTTGGGTGGGACTAAACTAGTAGTAATATTTGTGTTCGATTACTAAGAAATTATGGTTACATATGCCATTGCCATGTGCCATCCATCAGAAAAACACACCAGCAGCCAAGCATCAATTTATCAAAGCATTCTAGTAATGTTTGCAGTATTACTGTGAATCTGGCATGCACCGAGTTTGCTTTGCCAATCATATCTGCTCTTAAATATGATGAACATCATGTCAAGTTTAAATCGAATAAACATTTCATTTGTGCATTATTTAGTATTCTACACGAAGATGCAGTTTCAGAACCTAGTTAAGAGTCCAGTTAGTTATCAATAGGAAAGATGATCCAGTTTCAAAACCTGTATTAACGGAGACATGTGGGTTACAATGACATCTTTTAGGCCCAGTCAATGCCCAGTGGTCATCATTACAAATAGTGCTTATTTGGATAGGTTATAAGAGACACCAAAGTCCAAACCTTAAGCAAAAACCCCATATCTGTTTGGTTCTCATATGAGTACGGAGACAGATCTGGAGACGACTTGATCTGTCAGTTGGATGAACCGAATTAATCAATTTTGTGTTGTTGATTTTGCTTTAAGTGAATTAATATAGATTTTTCGAGTTTAAAATCGATATCTTTAAAGGCAAGCACAAGAAGTGGGTTTTGGAGAGTCCAATTTGCACTTTTTTGATCAAACCCTAACCCAATAACAAGCTCCAAATTCTTAGATAAGGCCCAATGTGTTGGGCTGGACAAGAAACAATTAATAAGAAGTCCATTTCACCTTCTCACCTACATCTCATCATTTCTGGCTTTCCCACCTAACCAAAATGAAGGTTAGGTTGGGTTAGGTTAGGTAAGGATAAAACCCATCCTCTTATAATTGGTATAGTTTTATATATTATATTTTATATAAACTATTATATATTTATATAAATTTTAATATATTAATAATTTATAATTTATTAGTGTTTGTATTAATTTTTTATATAGATTATATTTTTTTTATAATAATAAAAAAATTGAAATCAAAATTAAACATATATATCAACTCTAAGTCACTTTTAACTATTAAACAAAAAAATTTATTAACTTTATATTATATAAAAAAATATTATATTTTAATTTTTTTATAATATAATGATATCTTGTCAGTCAAGATGTAATGTCGTAGTCCCCACTACTCATGTTTATCCTGCCTCTGCCTCATGTTTGCTCGAACTTCACTCCTTACCGGACCATGAAACTACGTTATTAATTGTCGTTTCGTTTCTAAACCCCAAAATACCACTGATTTCAATGGGCAAAGATAATAACCTTTTTGTCCTTTTCAGGGGCGGACCGGAATTAAATAACGTAAAAGTACATTATTACCCTTTTGTTTTGACTTAAGTACGACTCTGGACAAATCTCATAGATTTACGCCTACGCTCGGATCGCAAGCCGACTCGTAACTGAAAGGAGTGAGAGTTAGGTATAACCACCAAAACAAACACAAGTAAAAGATGCCTCCTTCTTTGGTAGCTAACGGTGATATCGTTGCCGTTAAAACGGCTCCGGTTGCCGGACGTGTAGCCTCCGTTTACAGTGAGGTCCAAACGAGTCGTATCGACCATGCTCTTCCTCTCCCTTCTGTTCTCAGAAATCCCTTCAAAATCGTCGATGGTCCCCCTAGCTCCGCCGCTGGCAATCCTGGTTTTTCCCTCTTCTCTATTCACCTTCCTCATTTTCGATCCTTTTTTATTATTTATCTATATAATCATGCAAGTAAAGCAGTAGTCTTTGGCTCAGTTCACTGAACTGGAACTTCAAAGAGAAAGTTTGAGTTTTTGAATGTAAAGATTTCTTTTTTTTTTTTTTGGCAGATGAGATCGCAAAGCTGTTTCCAAATCTGTTCGGGCAACCTTCGGCAAAGTTGGTGCCAAACGGAGTTGACAGTATCCGATCTGATCAGAAGCTGAAGATTGGTGTCGTTCTGTCTGGAGGACAGGCACCTGGAGGTCACAATGTGATTTCTGGAATTTTCGGTTAGTCTTTTTCTCAATTACATTGTTTCACTAGCTTTGCATGTGACTTTAGAATTATGATACTTGTGATAATGGAAGTAAAATGTGATTTTTTTTTTCCCCTTTGGGATGACAGATTACTTGCAAGATCGCGCGAAAGGTAGTATTTTGTATGGTTTTAGGGGAGGTCCTGCTGGGATCATGAAATGCAAATATGTAGAATTGACTGCAGATTATATTTACCCTTACAGAAATCAGGTATGATTTGCTAGTTTTTACAGAAATTCAAATGTTAGGAAGCAAAAGCAACTAGCAAAAGAAACTCATAGTGTTCCTGTTGAATATTACCAAATGAAGCCTTAAGAATTAGCACGTTCCTTTTGAATATTAACCACGCATGATTAGATACTCATAGTGTTTGGTAGTAACTATTGCTGTTGGGGATTTTAATCGTTTATTGTTTTGAAATTTCCACATTATTAGCATGTAAATTGGTTGGTGTGAGCATATGATAAAGTAGCTTCAGCTCAATGTTGTTCTTTCCGGGAATGGAACAGTTCAAAAGAACATGGCATGGCAATATATCATGCCACCTGCACTATAGGTTCATTTTATTGCCCATATTAGTCATTCCATATTGTCAGTTGTCTTATTGGAGATTAATTTTAGCTTTGCATCTATACATTACAGCATATGTGCTGACCCCTAAAGCAGAGATCCTGACTGATTGTGTTTCTTTATTTATTTTAACCAGGGTGGCTTTGATATGATCTGTAGTGGGAGAGACAAGATTGAAACTCCCGAGCAGGTAAGATTATTTCCATAATTCATTCTAGTTACTGAGTTTTTATCAACTGATAGTGTCTGAGTAAAATAGGTATGATTTTCAGTTTAAGCAAGCTGAAGAAACAGTAGTGAAGCTTGATTTGGATGGGCTTGTTGTTATTGGTGGAGATGACTCAAACACAAATGCTTGCCTTCTTGCTGAAAACTTCAGGTATAGTTAAAGAATTTTTTTTTATTGTTGAGATATATAGGTGCTGATGGAAAGCATTCCTTATTTTTCACTTCACTGGTGTGACTTTGTTTCTTCAATTTGTCAATTAGGGTTAAAAATCTGAAAACTCGAGTGATTGGATGCCCAAAAACCATTGATGGTGATTTGAAATGTAAAGAGGTTCCAACAAGTTTTGGGTTCGACACTGCTTGCAAGGTAAGGCTACATTTGTGATCACATTTATAATTCTAATTATAGTTTATTTGATCATTTGTGCAAGTAATTCTTAGATAGCCTTGTGTTGTATATCCCACTGCAGTTTAGATACATACTCATGTTTGCTTATCTTCATATAGATATATGCTGAAATGATAGGGAACGTCATGACGGATGCAAGATCAACTGGAAAATATTATCATTGTAAGTGCTTGAAGCTTCCAAATGTCTTCAACCTCTTGAAAAGGTTCATACATGTGTGCGTGCATGATTGACAACGTTTTTAATCGTCTGTTTGTTTACACCACTAAAACACTTGTCTGTCTACCTTTCAATATTGGTTAGGGATTGAAATGACTTCTCTGTCCCTTGCCTGTTATTATTTATGTTGGTAACACTGTTCAATTCATCTGTCTTTGCAGTTGTACGGCTCATGGGGCGTGCAGCTTCACACATTACTTTGGAGTGTGCTTTGCAGACTCACCCTAACATTACTATAATTGGAGAAGAGGTATCTTATTCAACTACTCTTATCTCTCTGACAACTTCCATTGCTTGTTACCAATAAGTTTGAAGAAGGTCTAACTTTCGATTGTTGTAGGACATTTTCTTTGTTTATTATAAAGTATGCTCACTCTTTTTGGATTGAGTTTTAAGTTTTATTAATGATTACTCGAAGACAAAATTGTTGGTTAAAGCTTCAGCCAACTATGTTACTTGGACTCTTCATTTTTCTTGAAGCAACTGTATTCGACACGTATTTGGATATGGGTATCAGGGTATGAGGATATGATTCTCCACATATATGGAAAAACTTAGAATAAATTAGCATACCTATGTCAGATACCTACCCATCTCCGACATTACCACAGAGTACAAGTAACATATTATGCAAATACTTCATAGAAGCTTTCTGTACATATTCAAAGTTGATCAGAGTATATCTTGTTGCAGGTTGCTGCCAAGAAGCTGACGCTTAAAAGCGTTACAGACTACATGGTTGATGTTATTTGCAAACGTGCTGAACTTGGTTACAACTATGGTGTTATTCTCATTCCAGAAGGTCTCATTGATTTCATTCCTGAGGTACTGTTGGCCATCAGCTGGTCTATTTTATTGGATTGTATATTTCCTTCTCATAATGGTTTTGTAACTGGGAAATCTAATGCTTCCTCACTTCATTCTTACATGAATTGTTGAAAACAAAAAGAAATACATCAAAATGAAAAATCTAATGAATCAACAAATTCGAAATTTGGAAATTAACGATTTTTTCTTCCCAACTTTCCAACTCACTAATTAATTCTTTATTATGTAACTTTTTTTTCTTTGATAAATAAGATGGCAATCAAAAATCTGCATGTGTACTACTTCTTGACTGATATGTATGCCTTTTTGTGCTTCCAGGTCCAGCAGCTTATTGCTGAACTAAATGAAATTCTGGCTCATGATGTTGTTGATGAAAATGGGCTATGGAAAAAGAAACTTTCTGAGCAATCTGTAAAGCTTTTTGAGTTCTTACCTCAGGCAATTCAAGAACAATTGATGCTTGAAAGAGATCCACATGGAAATGTTCAGGTATTTACTTTGTAATGATGCTTCTTTGTTGATCTTTGTTTGCTTAAGTCTTTCTTGCCTTCCAAATTCCAATTTTTTTGTGTCTTTTTTACCGTTAGGTCGCCAAAATAGAAACAGAGAAAATGCTCATTCAAATGGTTGAGACAGAATTGGAGAAGAGGAAGCAGGAAGGTTCTTATAGAGGCCATTTTAAAGGACAGTCACACTTCTTTGGGTACTTATTGCTATATCTGTAAAGAAATGGTGTCTTTTGTAGGTTTGAACCTTAGTGCCTCAGAGTGTATTTCTTCTGGGGATTAATCTTGATTTATAATTTCAGATATGAAGGAAGATGTGGCTTGCCAACTAACTTTGCTGCCTCCTACTGCTATGCTTTGGGCTATGGTGCCGGAGCTCTCCTTCACAGTGGAAAAACCGGGCTGATATCATCGGTTTGTTTTCATACTTCATCCCTTTCTCTTCTTCTTGCACCTTCCAATCCTTGTCCTTTTGTAGTCTTTGTGGGTTTATATTGATATTCAATTGTGCTTTTAAATGTAATGGGCTTACAGTTTTGTGGTTACATTTTGTAATGTCTACAGGTAGGAAATTTGTGTGCCCCAGTTGAAGAATGGACTGTTGGAGGGACTGCTCTGACATCATTAATGGACGTTGAGAGGAGGCATGGTATATTTACTCATCAACTTATCTCATTAATCAACTCTGTCTTGTGGAACTTACATTTATTATTACCTTTTGTCAATGTATGCTGGTGAAGAATACTCTTAGAATGCACTTGACATCCTCATATCTTGGGTTAAATGCTCATACCGTTTATTTAGTGGCATCTGCATAGCTTATTAATGAGTAAAATGTAATTCAGAACAAAACACCACCATATTATAGCCTTGAAACATTGCAAGCCTTTCTCTACTATAAATTAAGCAACAAATAGTATTCAGAAATGATCTTGCCCTTCTCCCATGCACCTTTTTTTTTCTGTTGATTTTTTTTTTCTGAACATTGAAATGTTTTGCAGGTAAATTCAAGCCTGTTATCAAGAAGGCAATGGTAGAATTGGAAGGTAAGAATCAGCGCATTTGTTGTTTTCCCAATGCTGTCTTATTATATGCTATTCTAGATCAGGATGGCATGAGTTTTTTTGTTGTGACGATTATGTAGGTGCACCATTCAAGAAATTTGCTTCCTTGCGAGAGGAGTGGGCCTTTAAGAACTGCTATATTAGTCCTGGTTGGTGTTGAATTTTGTATATGTCAATTTTTATTTTTTTCAGTGCCTTCCAATGCAGTATTTTTTAGATCTGATTATAATTTATTTGTCTTCAACTCTGTCTTTGATGGGTTTTGATATCAGGTCCTATTCAGTTTGTTGGGCCAGCTTCCAATGCAGTTAACCACACTCTGCTCCTTGAACTTGGTGCTCAAGCTTAAGAGGCATTGATTAAATGTCTAGAGATAGCAAGGCAAACTTGTAGCCTGCTTTGCTTGTGAAGGTCTTGTTTCTTTTCGTTTTAAGTTTTGAAATTCATACTTCGAGGATTTGGGAGGATGCAATTAACTTATCTATGGATTTTGAAGCTCTTAAAGACCAATTATATGGTGCATCATGGACTTGTTTCCTGCAGTGGAGTTTGTAGTGTTTCAGTTCTCCTCCAAGTTTTGATTGATTAATTAGCCATTATATCAAATGCCTCACCCTAATGTTACTGAAATTAAAGGATTTTACCCACGACAGACGATTTAGTAACGATGAGATTAAAATATTTCCATTGCTCTGGCCACAAATTTTTTAGCCTTCAGGTTCTAATCTCTGAACCAATATGGAGTAAGTCCATCAAATCTAGGGTCCTAAATTACCTTTATGAAGCAATATTTGCTTTTAGAATAGGTAAGTGAAGTGGTAGCGTAGACATTTCGATGATGCATTCACATGGTTTCACACTGTTCTTTTTTTATATGCACATTTGGGGGGGAAAAAAAGGCAATTTTGGCAAGCGTATTAAATCACTTCAAAATAAGCAATGGCCCAAAAAGCCCTATCTGATATATTTATCAAATCAGTTTTTCGCTTCCGCCTCCCCACCCAAAAAGAAAAAAAAATGGAAAAAAAAAATGGAAA
Source organism: Adansonia digitata (assembly GCA_029448705.1). Taxonomy (NCBI): domain Eukaryota; kingdom Viridiplantae; phylum Streptophyta; class Magnoliopsida; order Malvales; family Malvaceae; genus Adansonia; species Adansonia digitata. Next base: position 9,922,440 of record JAQSVH010000011.1, on the reverse strand, counting down.
AAGAAAAAACTAAGAACAAAACTGCTGTGTCAGTCACTAATAATAATTGTTCTCTCATCTACCTAAAAAAATTTTTTGGGCGCTTACTTAACGTATCCGTTTCTGTGAATTTTCATGTCTTTGTCCTTGAACGATCGTGATTTTATGGTGATTTGTTTTCTACAATACTCTCCATGTTCCAATTTTGGATTTTACTTATCTAGCTCCAGAGGAATCGATCAACAAGCTTGCCATTATATTTCTATTTGGATAAATGATGAAAGGGCCATAGATTATCTTCGGAAACGTTAATTGGTGCAGATGAGTTGGAGTGATAGACCATCGTCGTCTTCTTCTTTGTCTTCATTATTTCTCGATATATTCCACAAATCGCTTCAAGTCAATTTAGTTACAGTTTTCAGTGCCCCTTGAGAGAGTTTCTCTCCTTGATTTTGCTATATATTCTCATGTCAAACAAGCGTCGAGGACTGACTAGGATAAGAGAATTTACCTTTATATGTGGTTTTTTAACTTTTTTACCAACGAATATGGGATTTACCTCTTCTCGGGTTCTTTACTTCAACCCAGACATGTCTCAACTCAAGCACGCTGAAAGCTGTGAGTCTATTACCGCGCAACAAGCAAACAGTACACTGACGCTTCCTGACGATTCAGAAACTAGTCCTTTCAAAGTCTAAAGATTTTTTTAGAGCTCGAAACATTCATAGCTTAAAAGATCGATCTCATATCTTGTGTAACCCTAGCTTCTCTGTCACTGCTAGCCTAATTGTTCAAACATATAAAATTTTTTTGTCAAGCACAGCTACATAACAATGGCACAAAAGCAGTGCAGTTTTCACCAAATGAAGAATGTGGCCTTTCGAGGGAGAAGATAGGGGGAACCAAATCAAATAATTGAATAGAGGAGTTCTTTTTTGAGGTATCTTGATTGGCTTCCACATGGCTCATCATTTTATGTCACAAACAAAAACCAATTAATATAAAGGGGGAAATCCTTCTCGAGAAAAATCTCAACCATTCTCTTATTTTCTCACCTTTCACTTCTTTCAGATTCTTTGTCTCCCAAAGGATATCGATTTTGTTAAAAAAAATTAAATTAAACTTAAATCAAATAATGTTTATAATTATATCGATCAAATCGAATTTTATAAGTTTGAATTAATTATTTTTTATAATATTTATAAGTTTTTTATTAAATTAGAAATAAACATTTATTTTTATATTATAAAATATTAATTAAAAATTAAATTTTGGTTTAGTTTGAATAATTACAAGTTTTTAACTTCTGAAACCAAAAATCAAATCAAAGAGAATATACTTAATTATGATGCAAACCAAAATCAATAGAAATCAAACCAAATATTACAATTTGATATTTTGTGTTCTCAGCACTAATCTCCAGTCCCCACACATTGTTTCACCATTACACCATTTTCCTACAGCCCGAACGCTTAGCCATCAAACTTTTCCCCTCGAATCCACTTTAAGTTGTCATTTTTTAGTTCTCAATTATGATTTTCTTTATTTAAGTATCCTAATCTGTTTTACCGTTTAAGATTAATTAATTTAAAATATGTGACTATTTTTCTTCAATAGTACATTTATACGAATTTAAACTTTAATTCTTTTTTTTAAACAGTAAATATACTTCGCCACTTGTGCCGTGTCAATTTGAGACTTGATTATGATATTGCAAGCTTTCAACTCTCTCTTTTTAAAACCATTTGACTTATGTTCTTCATCACATAGTTCAGAACTTTCAGATTCATCGTTTATTGTCTTGTTGTTT
>JAQSVH010000011.1:9902821-9920551 GCA_029448705.1 Adansonia digitata | reverse complement strand
TTTTAAAACCATTTGACTTATGTTCTTCATCACATAGTTCAGAACTTTCAGATTCATCGTTTATTGTCTTGTTGTTTGGGGTCCTGATAAACTTCCACATTCTTTTTTATCCATTAAAGTATTTGGTGATTTTCAACTGTCCCATTTTATATTTAATCGTTCGGCCTTTCCAACTCTTTGGTCCCATGGCTTTACTTTTTATTTATTTATTACCCAAAAAAAAATGCTGGAAACTTTAATAATACACTTTCAATTAATTTTATAAGTGAAATTTTAATAATTTTAAATTAAATATAAAAATAAATAAAATTAACTATAAAACGATTTGAATAAACATAAATCTCAAATTTAATTGAAAGTACGTTGCTCACTCTCTAATATTAGGTAATGAATACTTTTGCTACTTTAGGCAAAAATATTATTTTCCCTTCTTTTTTCTTGCATTATAACCTCACCTAATTGGATGGGAATTTTAGTAGAAATTTCCATTTTTTTTATTTTTTTAATATATACGTAAAATCATCGATGATTAAACTTTAATTACTAAAACTAAAAGAAATTTGAACACTTGGGTCGAGCACAAAACTGCAGACACTTTCATAAGCTTTCTTGGATATTCCTGCAGCTGGTTTCCTTATTTTATTTTATTTTATTTCAAAAAAGGGACAGCTCTTTCTTATGAATTTAAAAAATACAAAAATAAAATAAAATAAAAAGGCTGGCGGTGTGACAGTGACTTTGGGTCTTCCCTGTTATAACCTAAACCCACTGCTGGCTTAAATTGAATCGGGACCAAGAATCGAGTTTCGATTGCTTTAGTTATTGTTTGATTTGTCTATTAGAAAGTTCACACTTTACCAAAGAAACATATATATATATATATATATTATGATATATGTAAAGCACGTGTTGAGGATATAATTTGAGATTAATCAAATGTTTTTAAATGAATGAATAACATAAAATGTTGGATCACCATTCTCCAACATGCCATGACTTTGAGCATCAATAAATAAATATATATATTATCTTACATGCAATCATGAAATGACATCACTAAGATATTTAGTTTGAGAGTGGTCTCATTGCAAGTAGGTCAACCCACTTGCACATGTTTCTCAGTTACTAAAGTTAATATCATAATCAAGAATCTATTTTTAAGAAAAAAAATATTCTTTTCATTTCAAATTTATAACTAATAATATTTATAATAGTTGAACTAACTACTAAATAGTGCTTTTAAGTAACTTTTTTAAATTGATTAATATACTATTTATAGTGATAATATACAATAATAAAAGTAAAAATTTGATATTTTTTAAATAATTTTTAATGTATCGAAGGAAAGTATTATTATATATAATAATTTTAAAAATAACTTTAATTGAAACACCCATTGATATGCCCCAAATTAATTTGTATGATGGATGCTACAATAATTTTGACAAGAAATATATCTAAAGATGAGTATCATACGTAAATATGGTCATAATTCAATAATTAATGATAAACGTGATTTTGCCTTTTACCTAATATCTTAATAATAACACGAAGACAAATCTATAGTTTGTTGATTAAAGAAAAAGGTATTTTCGTTTTTTTCTCCTCTTCTTAAATCATTTTATTTATTTTTATTATTGTTTACATAATAATAATAATAATAATAATAATAATAATAAATTATTGTTTTTTTTTTAGAAGATAAATGATTTTATTTAAAGTGAAAAGGAGAGAATAATTAATCATGGAGATAAAATTATAAAAAGGGGGTAAATGGCACCCATGTTACTTAGATTATCATCATTATTATAGCCGAAGCATCTAATTTACATTGCGCGGAAAAAATATTTTAAAATTTATATAATAAAAATTATTAATATATAAAAAATTATATAAATAAAAAATATTTTAAATAATTATAATAAATAAATTATAAAAGATGATATAAATACGTTAATTATAAATCTTAGTTCATCCACAAGTAGACCAAAATTCCTAATTCCTAGACCCCCTAACCTCGCCCTTTTCAATTGCCCCTCAAAAAAACAAGGCTAAAGGCTTGAAAAGGTTAAACCGAAAACCGAAAACAAAAAGCAATTTCCTGATTTTCCTCTTTCCTCCTTTTTTTTTCTTCTCCTTTGGGTTCCCCTCCTCTTTCTCGTTGTTCCCTCGAAAGAAAAAGAAAACGTAACAAATTCTCATTTTTGTTTTCTCTCTTTCTTTTTCGAAATGGAGGGCCAAAGAACTGTAAACAAAGAACCCACAAATCTATCACCATGCAGCAGTGGAAGAAGCAGTACAAGCAGCCATTCAAGTTCACCCGAATTCGAGTTCTGGATGGTACGAAACCCGCTTTTGCCTCAACCTGATCTGATCTCCGCCGATGAACTCTTCGTTAACGGCGTTCTCCTTCCTCTCCATCTCTTACGCAACAAACAACCCGAAGAGAACCCACAAATCGACCCAAATACACCTGTATCAGAACCTCCTATACCCGACCCAGAACCCGAACCTGGCCCTCCTGCGGCGATAACATCGGAGCCGGTTCCTGTATTGTCAGCTTCGAAACGGTGGAGAGATATTTTCAAGAAAGAAAAGGGGAAGAACGGAAAACAAAATCAGGAAGACAAGGATAAAGAGAAAGAGAAGAAGAGTCAGAGTCAAAGAGTTGCGAGTCCAGCTGAGTTGAACATAAATATTTGGCCTTTTTCAAGAAGCAGATCGGCAGGTACCCGACCGAGGATGACAGCCAGGGCGACGGTTACCCGGAAGGTAAGTAGCGCCCCGTGTTCCCGAAGCAACTCGGCGGGTGAATCCAAGTCTAGAAAGTGGCCAAGCAGCCCCAATCGGGCAGGGGTTCACTTGGGCCGAAGCAGCCCAGTTTGGCAAGTTCGGCGTGGAGGTTCCGGTGCTAAAAGCTTCGACGTTATGGCTCGGAGTGCTGAAAAGAGTAGCGGTAAAAAAGAAGTTCCCGAAACTCGTCGCAGTAAAATTGGTAAGGGTGGTAACAACAGTAACAAAGCTAAGGTTTTGAACTTGAACGTGCCAACGTGTATTGGGTACAGACATCATTTCAGTTGTAGAACTGATGCAAATAGTGCAATACTTGCCGGTACCAATGGCGGCGGCGGCGGAAATGTTAGAAGCAGCGACGCTAACGTTGGAAGCGGTAGTAATTTTTTTAATTTGCGCAATCTTTTCAGTAAGAAAGTTTACTAAGTGTGTTAATCATTGTTAACATTTTTCCCCCTTTTTAATGACCTTTTAAGTTGGATTTTTATAGTAAATTTCTTTTTAATCATTTTGCTGGTAAACAGAAATCTAGTCCTTTTAAATCTTTCTTTTACTCGTAATTTATTTGGTACTAGTCCTCTCATTAAGTATTTTAATTATAAATGTATATTTTTGCCCCTAAATTCACTTTTTTTATGCCTTTATTTCGATTAGTACTACTAGTCTTGGTTTTATTGACCACAGCTTAGAATGAATTTTGGATTAATTTATTTTAAAGATTTTTAAGGTTAATTTATTTATAATACATAATTTTTTATAAAATTAAATGATTATTTACTTTTCAATAATTATATTTGTTAATTTTAATAATTTAATTATAGTTTATTATGAGGTAAAGTAAATATTGCTAATATTTTACAAATTTTTATCTGTAAACAACGTTCAAAATTGGTAACTATTATAATATAATTCTTTTGATACTTTCAAACAAAAACAACATTTGATTTTTAATAATATCAAATACTATTATTTTTAATTTCAAAAAAAAATTAATAATAACTAATTAAACAAAGTGATTGTAAATCAAGAATAATATAATCTTCTTAATATAAGAGTTACCTAAAATTAGTCACTATTATGTGTATGACAATACTCATTTTTTAAATATGATACTTGATAAATTTATTAATAATATTTAATATTTCTTTATGTAATAATTTTAATATTTAAATAAATGTATTAAAAATAATAATTAGCAAAATCCTTTTTTTTTTGTTGGGGGGGGGTGTTGATGATCTAATTATGCCTCTTTAAAAGCGGACGCAAGGAAGCGATGGACCTGGCTGTGCTGGGTATTAAATTGTCTTAGAACAGTGAAGTAACCAATTGCTTCGCATCATTATTAAATTAAAAAATAATTATTTTATATATTATAGTGAAATAAAAAAATTATATAAACATAATTTATAAAATAATACGATTTTTATTATTTTTATTTTTTAATATATTTTATAAAGTACGTTATTTTATTAATTTTATTTTTAATTTTTTTATAATAAATATTTAAAATAATTATCCTTAAATTATATACACTACTATTTGTTGATAGTATTTATTGACTTTGGTTGGGGACTAATGGCAGCCGTAGAAAGTAGACGATTTTTGTGAATTAATTTGTCTGGTGGCAACTGCCCAGGCCCAGCCAGTACAACGTCGTATCACGTATCAGATGAAAACGAAAATGAAAATATGTTTTGATTCCAAAGAAAAGAAAAGAAAAGAAACGAAACGAGTCTGATTCTTAATAAGTACACATCATTATGGCGTCGATGATTTCAAGTTGAATTTAAGAAGTATGTTTTTCAATAAAAATAATCTATGTCTGGATTTTTTTTATTTATTTATTGAGGATCTAACCAAGCGTCTAACTTACTTAGTGCGACGAACTCCATCTACAATTAGAACTAGAATTTAGCACTTAGCAGTAAAATAAGCTATCTAGACACTAATCAAGGCAACTCTCTCAAACCAAGCTCCTCACCTCGTCCCTTTCGTTCACGTACCAACACAACTCCAGGGCGAGCAAGGGATTGGGTAATTACTTTGATAAGGCCGTATTGAGCCCAACGGCCAACTGATAAAAACCCAAGTTCCGTACTCGAATAGCCCACTCCAAAAACACTGTTGATTCACCGTTGATATGGGTTTTATTGCACCTCATTAACTTCAGATTTAGCAGTGATTGCGATAAAATTTTATAATTGCAGTTTTTTTTTTTAACATTGATATTCAATGCTTTATTTATCTCGTCTAATATTATTTATTATATTTAAAATTAAATAAATATCATGCAACTAAAAACATATTTATAATAATAATAATTTAAATCTTTAATTTCTACTACTTTAATTTATTAACAATTAAAATTTTGCAGACGAGAATTTTGCAAATTAAAGATAAAAAACAGCTCAAATTTTCAAAATTCTATGCTCTTTAGTGTTAGCAAATATCATTGCAAAGTGCATGATTACCATTTGATGACACATCCAAAACGCATGAGTGTCTTTGTTTCCGCCGGAAAAAAGATCAGACAATGTTTTAAAAATAAAGTGTTATTCAATTTTTTTTTTAAAAAAAAGAAAATAATAATAATAAAACTATAAGATTAGAAAGAGAGTATAAAACCTTAATCTTTTTCAAGATAAAAAAAAAAACATCCTTCCTTTATCATTTGTTTTATTTTGTTATTTTTATTTATTTTATTTTTAAAGGATCACAACTTCTTTTAAAATCTAATAATTTTGAGATATATATAATTAGAAATGGTAATAGATAGTGCAGATTTAAATATTTATAATTATTTAATTTATTTTTTCTAGATTCATATCTTACTAATTCAAATAATATTCGTATCCAGATATTATAATTGCTATCGACAGTGGATTCGGAGTAAATGCGAATACAAGCTCTCATATATTTATTATCCAAATCTTTATTACATATATAGATAACAGATTCGAACATCCGAATGCAATATTTAAATTCTATTGTAAAATGTTGAAAATTTATGTTTCACGTAAGAAACGAATCCAACCAATTTAATTTGGATTTTTTTTTGTAAATTTAGATATCTCACAAATAATATTATTTAATTTAAATTTAAATTTAAATAATAATATATAAATTTAATAAACGAATTTAAATTTTAAAATAATCTTATCAATTTAAATTTAAATATTATGAAACTTAAAAATATCCGATCCGTTATTATCTTTATATATAATAAAAACTAAGGTTAACGAAATTTGGCCTCTTTACTCTTTAATTCAAAGTAATCCCATCCCAACATATATTTACCCTTGCGGAACAAGAAAGGAGAAAGACTTGGAAGAAGTTGCCGCCTGGTTGCCACCGCCTCTGAGAAACTTCTTCAGGGCTCTTGACACTCTTTAAACGAACAGAGAAATGAAGAGAGGCTAAGAGAGTGCGGTTACTTTTTCCAATGGCTGTTTTGGAGCGACTAGTCTGGACTACTGCTCGCTCATGGCGCAGGATCGCCTCACCTAAAACCCTAACCCCTTCACGTGCTCCCCCACGTGATCTCCCTCCCCTTCCTCCTCCTTTCTACCACCGTAAGCTTCTTCCTCTGTTTCTTCAATTTGTTTTTCTTAATTATACTGTCCATGAATCAGTAACCGTTTCAAAACTGAGTGACAGGAAATTGAGGATTCAAATATGTAGTCATTAGAAATGGCCTAAAGTTGCTGTTTGTAATTTGTTCAAATGGAACTAGCTTCGTAAACATTTGATTGTTATAGATGATTAACATTGTTTTTAAAATGGATACTAATGCCCAAACAATCAAGATTCTTGGCGTCTTCAGACGGCTGCTATAGCTTAAATTGGTTATTTGGAGAAAAATTGTCTTTGTGCATATATTTGATGCTTCCTTTCTATTTTTTTATTTTTTTGATTTATGTGCTGGTGGACTGGTGGTTTAATTCTCGTGCACGTTTAGCAAGTCTTGCTGATGTTTAAGTCCATGTTTCCTAGAAACTTTGAACCAGGAGGAATAGGAAATAGAGTGCTTATTTCATTGTGAGGTGCATTTTCCCTTTTTTTTTTTTTTTTGTTTTTCTGGGAGCATATTCTTATTATTGGCATATGCAGGTTTCCCTCGAAGCTCGAATTTTACTATTGGATCAGATGTCCAGAAGCTACGGTTGGTGGCTGCTGCTTCTGGGTCATATTCAGTACTTCCAGCTGTCTTAGCTGCTTTGCTTGGAGCGGGAATGATAGAAACAGCTCATGCTGATGCTGATGAGGTTTGTGCAATTTACATCTAGGGCACCAGCTGCTGATGTTTCCCTGCATTTCTATTTTTGTCCCCTTTATTATACCTACTTCTTGTATTATCATTTCTGAAATAAGCACCCTAGACTATGTTAGGTCCTAATATCAATTCTAGCATGTCAAGAAACTCCAAATGTTTCCCCAAATTACACTTGTTATGATGGTTTGGAGCTTGCATTATTTGAATTGATCTTAAAGTGAAACTAGCTTCTTGCAGGTCACTGCCAATCCGCCTCTTCCATCGGAACCTACTGCAAGTCATGTCAACCTTGAGGAAACTGCCAAGAAAGAGAGGCAGCGAATTGAAAAGTTGCTTAAAGATAAAGGAATCAAATATGGTTCTTATCCATGGTTTACTGTTGCTGTCAAGGGCCAAAAGGTTGTTTCATTTTGTTTCAGTTTATTTCTTTTTTTTCTTGGATACCGTATCCTGATTTGTGGGTTAGAAGGAGAGGCTCATGGTGATGATCCTAATGAACTAATTGTTCTTTCTGATGATTTCTAGTGTTTTTTTTCGTTATATTAAGTAGTTTCTTTTCTGAAGGCATGTTTCACTGCTAATTTTCATCTGTAAATTGGTTCTATGTGTATAACTGGATTCATACTATATCTGCTGAGCTTAAGTAATTTTTAATAGGAGTATACTTGCTGTAGGTTACAATCAAGTTCCAGATTCCTCCTTCATGTGAAGTTGCACAGTTGATTGCAAACCTTGTTTCACATCTTGGACTGAAGGTTGAAGAGCGTGGTGGTGGTTCAGATGTGCTATTGCGTGCATGGGACAGGTTGTCAATGATAAATTTCTTTTTTTTTTTTTTGGTGCACCTTTTTTTGACGTTAAAATTATGTGCAGTTCTTAAGTTTTTCCGACTTTTTTTCTTTTTTGGTTTCAGTTCAGTAGCTTGGCAGCTGACACTCAATCCACTAGAGAAACAGAAGGAAACTGGAGTAAATGAGGGGCACTCAGTATATAGGACTAGAGATGAGGGGGATTTATGCATCCTCATTTTCCGTTCACTCATAAGCTCAGACAAAGCGGTCGGTCTTAATTTCTTACAGCTTCTGACAATATTTTGGTTTGAGTGAGAGCATTTTTTTTTTTTAATATTTCACGAAGTAACTGCTTAATCATAAAAATTATCTAGGAAGTTGAGTTTATAAAGCAAGGAAGTTTGAATGAGAAGGAGCTTGATGCCTTGGTATCTGCCTTAGAACTAGCTGGTGGAAGGTTTGCACAAAGCAGCTCTCAGGTAACAAAACCAAGGGAAGGGTCTCCACAGATGCCTGCACAAAAGTCAATCGCTAGTCTGGAGGCCATGGGGGTAAGAATTTATGGACTTGATGCACCTCATCAGAATAAATCATACGGTGAGATATCATGGGACAATATTGCTGGATATGATCAACAAAAACGGTATGTAAAAGACTCAATGACTATTCCTTTGTTTTCCAATTTTCAGTCAAACATAGATTACTCAGTGATGTTGTTTCATATACACGCACACACACGCACACACATATATATATACAACACTTCATTGTTTCAGTGAAATAGAAGATACAATTTTACTGGCTCTAAATAGCCCTCAAGTATATGATGATATTGCACGTGGGACTCGCCGAAAATTTGAGTCAAATAGACCTAGAGCTGTGCTCTTTGAAGGTCCTCCAGGTTTGCTTTCAACCCCGAAGAGAAATATTGATTCTTTTTCTTGGAAATGCAATTTTGATCCGAATCATTTATGTCAAAATTTTACATATTGCAGGTACAGGGAAGACGTCTTGTGCTCGTGTTATTGCCAATCAGGCGGTGAGCAGCAAATCTCTTATCTAAAAATTGATAGCAACCACCACCACACACACATTGTTACTTAAGTTTTTAAAATAGCTTTTGTTGCTTGGTATAAAATTTGCTTTTATTCTTTGTGGAATAAGTCAGATGAATATGATAGTTTCTTTATGAGATTGTTTTATTTGAATCTGTAATGAACTGAAGCATGTGCGTGCTTTGCAGGGTGTCCCATTGCTCTATGTGCCACTAGAGATTGTTATGTCAAAGTACTATGGTGAAAGTGAACGCTTACTGGGGCAAGTGTTCTCTCTTGCCAATCAGCTCCCTGATGGTGCTATCATATTTTTAGATGAGGTAAATGAAGCAAGTGATAATTAATCAACAATGCCTGCCCGCTTATTTATGAGCCGCTGGTTTCTGTACACATTTTTACTATCAACTATTTGCATTTAATTTGCACAAGATTGTTGATAAGACAGCCTCTATTACAGGTTGATTCTTTTGCCACTGCTCGTGATGGTGAAATTCACGAAGCTACACGTCGAATTTTGTCAGTGCTATTGCGACAGGTGAAATTGGATTTTCAAGTGGTTTTTGTTACTAATGAAAATGATCCTCTTAGCAGGCCTGTTAAAAATATTAACTTTTGATTATTTTCGGTTTTAAGAGTTTTGTTTTTCATCATTTCAGCACATAAATTCCTTTACCCGAAAATATTGCAATAGCTAGTAGAGAATGACCATTTCTGCTGGAAATAGGCTTGTAATAAAAGTAACCCAGGCAATTACCACATATCAATTGTAGCCTGCTAGTTAATGCCTCTGCTCTCTACCAAATTGTTATGCCGTGTGAATCAGTAAGCTGTCCCCAAATCTAGCATAAAAAAGGGTTGTGAAGAAGAAATCCTTGACTTATAGGACTGATTTTTTGCTGTTCTGTAGTGTGTAGATTATTGCTAATTATTCTCCACGGAAAGTGTTTCAAGAATTATATTTTCCGCTTGTCTTACGCAATGGAATCCACTATCTTGTATGAGTGACATTAAATAAGGTTTTTGGAAGCGTAAATAATGATGCTCTTACAGTGCCATTAATGAAATATATTATTGTTTTTGCAGATTGATGGATTTGAGCAGGACAAGAAAGTAGTTGTCATTGCTGCTACAAATAGAAAACAAGATCTTGATCCTGCATTGATTAGGTAGGAAGATGCAGTACCTTATGGGGAGGCTAATTGTATCTTAAGCAGAGGAAATGTTTTTGAATCACATATATTTGTGTTTGCAGTCGTTTTGATTCAATGATTGTCTTTGGTCTACCCGATGAGCACAATCGCCAGGAAATAGCAGCTCAGTATGCAAAGCACCTTACAGAATCAGAGTTAGCTGAAATTGCTCGAGTCACAGACGGGTAAGTCCCTTTTTGTTATCTTAATTTCTCGAGTACGTTGAATGCCCCAAATATGACCGAAGCTAAGCAGCAAAAGGCTTTTCTGTTTCTTTCAAGTATATTTTGTTTTATATCTAAAAATTTTCTACTAGAATTCAACCATTTTTCTTTGTTGCTGTAAACTTTTCTAAGCAAACATAACTTATCTTCTAACATTCATATGCATCCTTTTAACTTTTCCTATTCCAACCATAATAAACTCTTAATTAACTAAAGCATTGCCGATCGACATATCCAGAATGTCTGGGAGGGACATCCGGGATGCATGCCAACAAGCAGAGCGGTCGTGGGCATCAAAGGTATTAGTTATCGGACCGCAATTCTCCATATGTTTTGTATCTATACACCATTGTTATTGACATTCAGTCATGGGTTCTGACAGCTAATCCGAGGGCAAGCAACCAACAACAACGAACAACCATCTCTCCCACCTTTGGAGGAATACATCAAAAGTGCCGTGAACCGAAGAAAGGCTCTACTTAGTGTTGCAGAGCAGAGAAACCAAAACCCTAATCCTCGTATGAAGAAACCTCCATTAGATTTGTTATCATCGCGATCAAAAGCAGTCTAGGTGATCAAGTCTGTAGAGAGACAAATATGGTAATTACCTGCAATATGCATTCAATCCTTGTTCATAGATTTTTCATTTAATAATAATTACATTACATAAATATGGATCCAGCTTCATTTGCATCCTCAACTTTTATTTCATACAAGAAAAAGAAAAACCTTATTTTCCCCCTCCTTTGATAAGATAAATCAAAGATTATTCTATTAATTTTAGGTGGAACTTCAGAAGATTAAGTTGCACTGCAATAAACTCAGCAGCAAAGCTCCTTGCCTGCATTAATCGACGAAAATAACAGAGTCGATTATTACTACTAATTTACTACATAATTAAAAAAGAACGAATCGAGAGAGACGACTGTATTACCTGACAGGGGTGTCCCTTGGTTCGCCCTCTGCGACACGCTTCCTTTTCCTGTTGTTATCTCCATCTCCAGCAATAAACGAAGCGATCTGGGACTGAGTACGCAACATCATCTGAGTCAATTCCGCCTCCAATTCCGCCCTCCGTTTCTCCGCCTCACATCTCGAAGCTTCCATTGCCTTGACCATCTCCATCCCTGCTACCTCCATCCTAAGCATCGAATCTGAGAAGACTCGAAGACTACCTGATAGATCAGTCAACGCTGCGGAATCACATTCCGAGTCGCTGTCGTCCAAATCAAAACTGAGTGGATCGTTGGAATCTTCTTCATCGAGGTTTGGATTGTCGGAGGGGTGTGCGTTAGAGAATAACCCAGCATCGCATGTATATTTTAGGCGATTCTTGTCTTCGGTGGCCGTCGGTTGGCCTGGACCACTCGGGTCTGCCATTAATGAACGCTAATAGTATTTTATTCAAGGACGCTTAGCTCAGAGGACAAGATCAGTTAAGAGGATAAAGGTTACTGCCTTACTGGTAACTGGTTGGTAAAAGGAGGCAGAAGTTGATGCCATGTCAGCATCTATTCCTTACTCGGGGCACCATTTAAGCACCCGTGCTTCTATTCCCTTAGGCCCATTTTGAACCCATTACTGTTAAGAAAAGGGCGATGGCCCGAATAATTTAATTTGGGCTTGGGTTGCAATTACTAAGTTGGGCCCTTTGCATTTCATTTCTCTCGCAAATGAAAAAATTTCCATCAACAGAAGCCGGTTTTGATGGCCGATTCTGGTTCAATGGGATTGAATTGTTTGATTCCTTTTTCTTTCATTCTTCCTTTTCATTTGAACCTAATAAGGGACGCCATAGCAATGGAATATAGTTCAAAGTGATACCATAAGTACTTTATTCTTAAGCTCACCGTTTTCATGTTCGATTTATGCGTGATGCTTTCGTAAGAAAAGGAAAGGGTTGGCCGGGGACGGGGACTAGTATCTCACCCTTGCACGAGTCTTGAAAATTTTGATCTCCATTGATGGTGGTGTATAGATTGGACATGAAAAAAGCGACGATGTCGGCCAGAACTATCGAAATACGTCCCATTGGAAAGATTTAGGCAATGGGTTTTGGTCGACAAAGGGCCCCTCATTGCTCTTGTCCATGTGCTAGCCACGAACCACACCACAAATACTAATGCATGCTGCTTATGCTTTGATGACTTTATACCATATTTAAACGATGAGATGATAGCATATAGAGTAGGGTATATAAGGGAGTCTTGTCATATGATGCTGAATAGAAAAAGCCACCAATGGAATAAACGATAAGCTGTGAGGTAGCTGCCAATGGAGAAGAGAACAATCGACCCTACCGTTTGTTGCTGCCCGCTAATTTGTGCAATTAACTAGAAATTGTTAAAAATAAACATTAATTATTATGTCAAATCCAACCCCCCACCACCCCCCAACCCACCCCCTCAAGCAGTGTAGCGTCATCCAACGTCTTGAGAAGATTGTGTTTGTTTTGAAGATGATGGTGGGGCATATATGTATATATTGCACGGTGAAGATTGGATCTTACTCGTAGGGATAAGAGTAAAACAGTTTGAAGGCATCCCTTGATGATTTTCCACATGGGTATTCGCTAAATTTTGATCTAGAAGTTGAACATTTGTAATTTATCTCATAATCACCCTATAAAAAGGAGTTTGATAATAAAGCTAATGTTCAACAAGTTTTCTTTTCTTCTCTTATTTTATTATGGTAATACGGTGGGGTGCGTCAGTGAACGCACTAATGATTAATGGGATTACCTTTAAGCACGCAATTACTTTCTTTCTATTATCAGGGGGCCAAAAATATAGGGAAAGTCAAAGTTTTTAAGTATTATTTAACATTAACATGGTTGAATAATAATAATATATTTTTTTATAAAAATTATTTTACAATTTATAAAAGTCAATATTTAAATAATACCAGTAGTTGTAACCAATAATCTAATTTAATGAATGTGGTAAGAGGTTGGTAACAAGAACTATCTTTGACGGGACACGTCAAACTTTGCCAACTAATATTAAAAAAAAAAAAAGTTCTAAATAGGAACTGAAAAAATTAGCATATATAATCAAATTACTACCCAACCTTTTAATATTATAAACGAATATAATTAGATTTGATAATTTATATATTTTTATATATTATAATTATAATTAAAATATAATATATTTATATAAATTTATTATGTTAATAAATTTTAGATAAATTTAGATATATTAATTTTTTTATCGATTTTAACATTTTATAGGACGGGGCTCCAATGGAATTAAAATAATAACCAAAATATTTTGAAGAACTTAAAATCAATGGCATAGTATTAGTTTTAGGCTTCGGAATGCACTCCAAGTCAGAAAAGGTGGCAAATAATTAATTAATATTATATAGTATAACCTTCAAATATTAATTGGTTCCAATAAATAAAACATGATAATCAAACAAAAATGCACGAAAATGGTGACAAAAGGAAAAACCAACAACAAGATTGACCTTTTGGAAACCCATAAGTCAAAATAAATTTATAATAGGATCCCAAGTTCACATTTATTTGTGTCACTATCATATAATAATTCTTACCCTTCATTATACTTTGTTTTAAGCATGTTAATGATTAAATCATACACATAATGAATCTTTTAATTATCAATTTTATGCTATTGAAATCGGTTTTCATTTTCCATTCAATTTATATACATGATGAGCTTACTTTTCAAAATTCCTTTAAACTCCAAAAAATTACCTTCCAAGATTATCCTAATTGCAATACTCTACAATAGATATATTCAAAGATTGAACCGGTTTGTTTTGAATTATAGTTTACATAATAAATTTTTTTATTTATATTTAATTATAAATATTAAATATAAAAATTAAAATATTATTTTAAATAGTAATATGAATTTTTTGACTAACTTGAAACTTAGATAAAAAATTTTTAAAATTTTAATCCGAATATAAATATCTTTATTTTCAATAGTTAAGTAATAATATTTAATCTCTAACAATTAATTACGATAAAATTAATGATTTTAGTTAGGGAAGAGGAGCATATACTGTTAACAAGAAAGCTTTAATTATTAATACTAATTTACCAACATGAATGATTTAAAAAGAATTTTTCACTTCATGCCTTAGATAAGGTTAAAAAATATGGATTATCTTTCTAATGGTCATCGTTTCAAAAACCCAAAATTGATGATGAACTAAGAAGTTATAACACCATCAATAATGGTTGAAAAGGGGTAGGGCAGTATAGCAGTATTTCATCTTTCTATTTGTTAATGAACCCTGGGTAGGGCAGTATAGCAGATGTCTGTTCCTCCTCCCCTCTCTTTCCACTTCTTTCCCTTTTATTTAATGTATAACCTTCTTATCATGCAACTGTTGATGGAAATGACGTAAAGTGAATCAGAAAAAAAAAAAAAGGAAAAGAAGCTTTTGCTTGAGAGAGAGCCTTCCTGTCTCTCCATAATCCACATATATATTATACTCTTCTCCACTCTTTCCCACCAGTGACGTCTCTCTAACCTACTTCGTTGCTTTTATTCCCACCTGTTGTGACGGATTCGCGTACTATGCCCTCTCTCTCTCTCTCTCTTTATTCGAGTCCTAGGGCCTGGCCCCTGGCCCTGAACCTAACCCTAACCCTGACAAACCCTTAACTGAGACGTTGCAATGAGGGTAAATTCATTAGTTACCCTTCTCTTTCGTTTTGGGTTTCTTGGCCTTCATAGCAAAATACCAGTAATGTTATAGAAACTAACATTATGTGTACGCACACTCCGAAGAAAAGTAAAAAAAAACAAAAAAACAAAGGTGTCCCTTGGAAGAACTCTTAATTTTCTCAATAAATTGAGTGGGGAAGGGGTCAAATCTCGGGTTGTTTTGTTAATTAAGCAGGGTAACTTTACCAGGAGGACCTTACTGATTGTAAGTCTAGAAAGCGTCTATCATTTTCTTAAAACATTTCTTCAAACTTGAAAGAGTTGATCATCTTTTGAAGTCGAACTTGAGACCAGCTCATTAATTTGTTATGTACCATGAGTATGTATATATGTCAGTGTCTTTTTCCGTGCAAACTTTAAACTTTGAGTCATTGTCGTTCTTTGGGTTTTAAGCATTTGCTGCAGTATTCTGCTTTCTGAATGAAGAATACCATTCTATTGGCTGAAAAAGAAAACGCAAACCCGGCAGTCATATTTCGATGGACTCTGATGGCAAGGCAATGCAGCTAATGCGAATTCATTTGCTCTAGTACTGCGTCAAACATCAAGTTAAAAACATGAAATAAATTTTCGCAATCTGACACGGCAGGTGTGCTTTGTGTACCAAGATTTTAACAAACGCTATTCAAGAGCAGTAAATCGACTGAAGCTTTGTATATATTCACGTGTACTACAACACTTGACTACTGGTGCTTCCCTGGAAGAAGCACATGCATGATCTTTAATTTCCAGGTGTATTCATCCCTTTCAATGTACTTAGCTAAGCATAGTATAAGATTTGAGTTTAAATACAGATCGACTCAGGACATATTTCGGAATGTAAGAAATCTATATACTTAGTAATGATCGTATAATATATTCTATGATAATGAGAGCATGCAACCAAATCTATTACTTCCAATCAATCATTCTGATATAATAAGCCAATACGAAAGGAGAAGCTACATATGTATCTTTGACATGATGATCAAGTTTTACCAACGAAGAGCATAGCATCTATAATAGGAAAAGAAAATATATATTCAATTTTGCACCAATAGCATTTCTTAGTTTTAACAACATATCAATATGCTTATATATATGAGCTAAAAAAAAAAACTTTATTGAACGATCTCCAATCTTGCAAAGCAAATATTTTTATGATTATGATTATATTTGGATGAAGAGTGCTAATGCAATGGGACTGCATTTATTATTGAATTCTTTGTTCCTTCACTTTATTTCCTTGATACTTGACTACCCATTTGAACGTATAAACTTTTTGATCCGGTGCACAAATATACATAAAGACGACAGAGGACAGGACCCTGTATGCATATGCATACAGTTAGTAAAAGAAGACATTAATGTGTACCATCTCTGGTTAAGCCAGTGCAGAAAAGACCTTGGAGTGAAAGTAGTACAGTTCAGTAAGATTAACATAGCCATATAAATTCTAATTATTATTTATTTATATAAATTTTAATTTATTTATGTAAATTTATATTGTTACGTACTCATATTATACTAAAAACAACGGGAGAGGGGCAATATTGGAGTCGTATCCATGGACCCATGGTGCCTACCACACACAAACAGTCATAGCCTCACAGGAAAGAGGACGCTAGAGAGGGGAAAGAAAGAAGGGGAGAGACATTCGCACTGTCCCACTTGCTTTATCAGCTTTTGTAGTTGAAACCAACTTTTTCATTTTTTTTCTTTGTTAAATAATTGCAGATTAGATGCTATGACTGAGACTAACAATGAGTGTAAAGAGATTTTTAATATCTCTAGGTAAAGATTTTGTCCAGTGTGCTCATCTTCACTCAACTCATCTAAGAATTTTGCCTTATAGGCAAATCACTATTTCCTAGCAATACTGGGATTTTCTGCTTCTTTTTGGATAAATACACAATTAATTATAAAAAAAAAATTTCCTGATAGTGGTTTTTCTCTCCTGCATTCCACCTATACCGAATGAATTACAGATAAATTACTCAAGCATGAAAATGTTGGTTTTTTTTTTTAATTTAATTTTAAATATTTGCACATATACTCAATTGTTGATTAAGATTTTCTTCTGTGAGGGACAATGGTTATATTAGAAAGTATGAGTTTCCTCTTTCATTGGGATAAAATATATGGTAATGCTTCGTGGTTAGTCAAGTAAGAGACTCACGTTATAAAATTTAAAAAAATTTAAAAAATTATTAAAATTATACTTAAATGATAAAAATTATTTTTAAATTTTTAAAAATTAAAAATTATCCTCAATCACCTTTTAAATTATATTTCAGATATATATATCTATCTCTAATAATATTAAATTAAAAATAATATTTATCTTTAATATAATTAAAATTAAAATAACAATTACTTTTTTAATCATCTTATTTGATTCCTAAAAATATCGTACTTTAAAGTGCTACTAATAAACTTACGATTTGGATATAAAAACATATATATATATATATATGATATCATCCATTGATAAGGATCAAAAAAATCAAAAGATAATATAGAATGATAAAGATAAAGATAATAGAAAATAATAAAGATCACAAGATAATATCTTTTTAATATTAGATAAAATTAAATAATCTTATAAATTAAATTATCTTGTAATTGATAATATCTTTTAAGAGTTATCTTTTAGGAATACAAATCATAACCCCTATGAAACTAGTATAAATAGGGATCATTCCATTGTATTCAGCAT
>JAQSVH010000011.1:9859899-9891482 GCA_029448705.1 Adansonia digitata | reverse complement strand
GAAGACAAGCAAGCGTGGCTAATGGGGTTTTTCCCTCTCCGCTAATCCCATGCTTGCTTCACACTTTGCCTCCATTCACTAAAAGTCGACGCCCTGATCCACGGCCAACGTTCTCTGGGATCATTGCAACGGTTAGATCTCCTCCACGTCCATCGTCAGGGTACCTTCTCCTTTCAGTTTGCGTTTGATTCGTCCTTTCATATAATTTATTCATGTTAATCTTGTGATAAGTAATGATTTGATTATCAATCGATATGAATTCCAAACCCATTTAGATTTTATTGCAGCTTCATGGGATTTGAGGGAAACTATTTTTTTTTCTTGTTTGGCATTTTTTTAGCTTATTCAAAGTTTCTTGTACGTGGAATTTTATCAGACACTTTCTGCTCATAATGTTAGATGCAAAAGTTTGATTTAGGTGTATATATATCATTAAAAATTTTCCCTAAAGTTGTGTTCTTTAATCTTAGGTTAAGTTCATTAACCGTCTGAAGTTTCGTGTGTAGATGAACGGGTGACTTTGTCTTTGCTGCTATTGAATAAGTAGTTCCTGGTTTTTGGGAGAATGGCTTTGTGGATCTCAAGAAGGACTGTACGTTCTTTTGGGTCATTTTCTGCCTTGGGGCTTCACGATTCTCCAATTGTCAAATCTCGTTCATTTCAAGCTTCTGGTAAGTGTAATATACAAAAATGACAACTTCATATGCTTATTGCAATACTTGGCTAGTTGACTTGATACTTTTGCTCTTTCTAACCGGACTTCAGTGGCCGTATTTTGAGGGATTAACTTACCTCATGCAGAATATTTTAGCTTTTCGAAGGTTTGTTGTCATTTTGTTCCCCCCCCCCCCCTTAAATATTGTTTTGCATGGAATCCATCCAATAGGGCAGGGAATCAGTTTCAGAGAAAGAGATTTGCAGGGGGGATGGGGGTGGACTATCTAGGTTACTGGTAATGGTTCAATATTGTTATTATCCTTCATGGTTTATTTAGAAGATCAGATAAAGATGTTTTATAGCAGGCTTTTGTTTCTGCATCTAGTGGAGGTGCTAGAATACCTGTACTGTAATAGATATCATAAGAATTCTGTGTTCTTTGATTCAATTTGTTACCACCCCCTCTTTATTCTCTTTCTGGTTTTGGTCTAGTGGCGTTGCATGTTATTTATGCGTTGAACATGCTAGCCTCTTGTTTTCTTCTCTATCTTGGCTGTTCCTTGTATTTTGTAACCTATGTTGCATATAGTTGATGTAGGGTGGTCCATCTTTCCTGGCTTGTCGGAGGTTTTCAAATACAATTTTGACTCCGGATTCAAGTGGAGGTGCTTTTCCATGCAGTTTATTGTCTTCAAAGACTGTACTAACACCAGAGCACTATAGGTATGGGAAAGAATGTGGAACCATTTTCCTTTATGTAGATGTTTGCCTTAAAAAATATTTTGGTGGTTACAAGTAGTGGTACTTTCATTTACAGTTGTTTGAAGCCAATACGCATTGGTTGGAAAACTCGGGGGAATCTTCTTTGACTTTCTAAAGGGTATAAGGGTATCAAAGATGGAGGCCTAATATTGTTATGGAGCCACAATTTATAATTGGTTTCTGTGCTAAAATTTGCTTCCATAAATCATCTCGAGAGATGCCAACTTGTGAGCTTGAGTCTCCACGGTTTTATATTGCCTTCCATTTGCCATCTTGTGTCCGTTAAACTAATTTCAGCTTGTAAGCATTTCAGTAATGGCAGGAATAGGCCAGAGGTGTTTTGTTGCTTAAAATGAGCTGCAGTGTTCTATTGAATTAATGTATTATGGTGCAGGGCTTTATGAGGACCTGGTAATTCCTGTCACAAATTTTTGTAATGAAGACAAGGGATTCATGTTTTTGCCTGATGATAGTTTTGATTTACCTATTAGAAAGGATATTATCCACAGCGTTGTACTATGGCAGCTTGCAAAATGACAACAGGTGCCATTTTATCCTTCCTTTCGGATGCTTGACGAACACACTTCTGGGGTCCTCTTTGTGTTATTATGAAATTCTTCAGTTTATTTTATATATATATATATTTGTAACTTAATTCGTTCTTAATTTCCTTCCTTTGTCCTTCTAGTTCCACATAAATTGCATTTCCAGTTTTTCTTACTTATGCAATCAATCTGCTAAGTTTGAAGTTTAGTGACAATTGAATGGTCAACAGGGAACACATTGAACAGAAACTATTATTGAGGTTAGTGGGACTGGTAGAAAGCCCTGGCAACAGAAGGGTCTCGGTCGAGCAAGGCATGGAACTCTGCATGGTGCCCAGGTGATCATTTTGCTGCTCTTTGATTTTAATAAGTTTTAAAGAGCTATATAGCCTTCTATTGCCTCCAATTGATATTAGGGATTGATAACAGTTTTGAGGCGGTGCTACCATGCATGGCCTTAAGAAAGAAGTCATGCTATTTAATTGAATAAGAAGGTTCGACGTCTCGGACTGAAGATTGCATTGTATGCTCGTGCTGTCGAAGGAAGGGTAAGTCATTACCATCTTGGCTTGTGTATAAAACAGTTTATAACGTTATTACTTTTTTCATTTCATAATGGTTTTACTGTTTTACTGATAAATGCCAAAAAAGGCTTTTCTGTCCTAATTGAGTTTTGAAACCTAACCGATGAATATTGCGCAATCTAACAGCTTCTTGTCTTTGAGGATTGCAGGGACCTACACATAAGACGAAAAATATTGTGAACTATGTAAATCAAATGGAGAATGCCAAGAAACTTCTGCTGGTTGATGGTGGTCCCATAAATGAAAAGTTGAAGCTAGCGGCACAAAATTTACTATGTCAAGTTGCCGCCATCAATTGTAAGTTTTGTTAATAGTAATAATACAATGTTTCCTTTGTTACCAAAATATGCTCAAACAACTGGCTTGCCTTTGTTAAAAAACATGCGGTGAGACACTATCTTATTAACTTCTTATTACCACTGTCATCATGATAAATTTGGATTTAAATTATTCCAATGCTGCTGGTATTTTTATGGTTGTCAGAGCGACTGCATCATGTTCTTGGATTGTTTAATAAGCTATTTCCAAAGTTGGCTTGTACATTTTTGTTCATGATACTAAGGCTTTGTTTTGTATGCTTTTGCAGGGCTTGAAATTCTGTAGCATCTTGCTGCATGACACAGTAGTGATGTCTCGTGATGTCATTGACAGAATTGTTGAGCGAATGCAAACCCCAATCAACCGTTGAACCTGAATCATGTGCCCTTTCTTCTATTAGTTTCTCTTGATATCGGAAGCCTTACATTTACCTAAAACCGGCTGGAAGAAAAGAGGTCTCCAAACAGATTTATGTTATCTATGATAGTAAAATTTTCAAATGCATGGCTGGATGTATATTTATTTGTATTCAACATTCCACATTCAGCTATTATTTTCGTAGTTAAAATTTGTTGAGCCAAAAAGCAGAGTGCTGCCGACTTTCGGTTATTAAGACGAGTTTGATACTTTCTCCTATATGGTGGTAATAAATTTTCCTGCCCATAAGCATCAAATATTTGCGGCAAATTTCATTCCACTTGGAACACGATGCTAGTGACTGGATTCCTTGGACATAGATTTCTTTTTTTCTAGTGCCAGCGATATATAAATGACTATATAACGTCAAAGGGCTTGGCCTCTGTGTTTCAATCATCACTAAGTTGAAAGCCAAGAGGTGAAGGGGTAATTTGATGCAAGAATCATGCCAAGGTCTCTTAGATTGTGGGCCTCTTTTTTCTTTCCAAACCCATCGACTACAGTGGTCAATGTGACTGACCGTGATTGGGCAATGCCAGCATGGGCATGATAATCCGAATCCCCAACAAGTGTGGGTCTCAACTCAAGCTGGAGCCCGGCTGTGAAGTACTGCGGCAAAGAATGAAAAATGGGTTGGAAATGGCCGATGGGAAGGATACCTCTACGGCAGTGAACGTGAACGTGGCATCTGTCGCGAGCCAAAGAAAAAAAAAGTCGGATTATTATGACATGAAAATCAAGCAATGCTCTTACCGTCGCTGATACGGGAAAATCAGAATTACTACAACCAAAAAAATACACTTTAAAATTATCAACATTTTTATTAGTACATTACTAAAAAAAAAATCACTGTGTGATTCCATCTCTTGACTGTGCAGTCTCCAGAGAGTTCTTTCTTCTTGTCTAGGTTGTCTCTACTCTCTCTCTCTCTCTCTCTCCCCACTCCCACGAGGGGAGCTTAGGATTTGTCTTTCTTTCTTCCTTCCTTCCTTCATGCCCTTAATTCTTCAGAACTTAACAGTCACACTTTTTGAAGAGAAAGATTGCGACTTTCCTGTAAAATCCTGATCTTGATCGGATCGCAAACCCTAGCTTCGATGGCAAAAACAAGACCGGGGCTTTCTGCCGCCAAGCCCAAACCAGGGAAGAAGGACCTTGACTCTTACACAATCAGGGGCACCAACAAAGTTGTCCGAGGTACTTTTTTACACGTAGATATACGTCGACAACTACGTAATGCCATAAAAAATTGTTGCTTTTGTGATGTCGAAAATGTTTTCTGGGAATTTCGAATCTTGGCATTTCGTGTTTATCAATATAAAATTTTCAAATATGTCGAGTAACGTTGGTTTTGATGGTTAAGAACCGAAACTTTGGTTGTTTTGGTAGTCGGGTTTTGCTTGTTGATGGGTTTAATGTATGCTTAGGCATTCGTGTTGAAGGATGGTTAGTCTATTGGCAGAGTAAAGGTTGGTGGTTTTGCAACGGGGGATCTTTAAATGCATCTATCAATGCATGTTAACATCAATGTGTTTTCAAATAAGTGTGTTTTTAGTGGTGTAGATAGATGTTAAGTAATGTAGTGTGTGATGGCTTACGCGTGAAAGTTTGATGTTTTTGCAGTTGGGGATTGTGTTCTGATGCGTCCTTCCGACACTGGTAAGCCCCCCTATGTGGCACGAATTGAGAAAATTGAATCAGATAGCAGGAATAATGTGAAGGTTCGAGTGCGGTGGTATTATCGTCCCGAGGAATCACTTGGCGGAAGGAGGCAGTTCCATGGAGCAAAGGAGCTGTTTTTGTCTGACCACTATGATGTGCAAAGTGCTCATACCGTTGAAGGGAAGTGCATTGTTCATTCTTTCAAGAACTACACTAAGCTTGAAAATGTTGGGGCTGAGGACTACTATTGTAGATTCGAGTATAAAGCTACTACTGGAGCCTTTACACCCGACCGAATTGCTGTGTGAGTACTATGATCTGTTGGTTTGTGAAATATCGTTTTTGCTTATTGGGAATATGGCATTGATTCTTTGGTGCCCCTGGGCTTTTCTCTTTTGAAGGTACTGCAAATGTGAGATGCCATACAACCCTGATGATCTTATGGTGCAATGTGAGGGCTGCAAGGACTGGTATGGTGTTAAATTCTTCCTTTTATGATTTCCTGGTGCCACATGCCCAATAATTCGGTAAGATTGCTTAATGCTCTCCTTACCATTCTTGTAGGTATCATCCTGCCTGTGTAGGCATGACAATTGAAGAAGCAAAAATGTTGGAACACTTTGTGTGTTTTGAATGTTCTGAGGATGATGTCAAAAGATCACAGAATGGATTTCGTGTATCACCAGTATCTGATGCAAAGGTAGGCCCATCTTTTGACCATTTTCCTATGGTTCAAGGCCACTTGTTTTCTCTTTAGACCTTAACCCATTTGGCTTTTGCTAATCCTCTAATAATACACCATTTGCCGGATCAATTTTTGGTTTCCTATGATGAAGTTTAGAAAGTAAGGAGAAATTAAAAGGAAGGTTCCTCCTGTGCAAATCATGCATCGAACAAAATGCAGTGTGAAAATGGTATTGACATATTGTTTTTCCAACTTGCAATACAATTACAAATTCTGGTTGATAATTTGTGGAACTTATTTTGAACGGTGATAAGAGGTCTTGATTTCTTGCACAATGTTAGACTATGAACATTTACGTTGGTTTGTGTTGGACCATATGTGCATGTTTATTTCAATGAGTGGTTTGTATTGGACTATATGTGCATGTTTATTTCAATAAGCATATTGTTTTTGGTAGTAGCTTACAAGTTCTTCATTAGATGCCATTATCATCGTTGCTTCCTGGCTATTCCTGGGCTACATGAAAGTTCACAAAACAATGAATTGGACAATGCTTGACCTGAAAATAATGGCATGCATGGCATATATAGACTACACTCACTGGAAATTCTCAAGTTATTGTTGGTTACCCATGTTAGTATTACTGATAATATATGGCTAGAAAAGTTCATTTATTAGGTTAATATGGGGTATGGTAATCAATGCTTTGTATCTGGGAGGTTTTAGATGCAGTTTCGTAATGTCGGATTATTTCTAGTCATTGTTGACATATATATATATATATAGTTTGACCGCCTACGACATCTCATTATATGATATTTGAATCGTTCCTACACATGCCTGATTTGTTGATTGGTTGTGTCTTTATACGGCAGTGTACATAGTTATCATTTCCATTCCATAAAGTTTTTAAGATTAGCATTTCTTTTTGTTGGTCAAAACATTTTACCTAGAACATTAATAGGTGGTTCGTGATTCATCCCGTGCTTTCTTTTAATTTTGCTAATTAGGCATGTAGAACATCATAGAGAGGTACAGGCAATCATCTAATCCTATAGACATGAAGAGGGAAATTTTTGATATAAAAATGTCAGTGCAGATAGAGATAAATCTTTTTATCTGTATTCTTTGCTTAGAAAACAATAATATTCTGTTTCAAGGTTCTACCTCATTGTTATGATCTTTTTCCAGGTGGAGCCTAAACGACAGAAGAGATAAGTGAACCATGGGGAAATTTTGTTGCATGAGAGGCGAAGACTCTTGATGCATATATAGCTTGTAGCCTGTTGTTGTGTGAGTTTGTATAGTGCAGAAATTGTGTGCTTTGCCCGAACTGATGTCTGTTAGTAACGTGTGTTGAAGAGTCTATATCTGTGTTAGGTTTAGGAGGTTAAGTCTGTGCAGAAGGGTCGATCCGTAGTTCTCTGATGTTGAACAAGGTTAAAAAAACCGGACTGGCAAAAGGGTCAATCCGTAGTTCTCTGATGTTGAACCAATATTTACGGTTGTAAGAACTTTCAAGTTATCCCCTTTCCAATCTTTCGTAGTTATGCTTTGCCATCTCACCACAAGCTAACTATGTTTTACTTAAAGAACCATTGTTAAAAGTTTCTGTTGGGAACTCGAGAAAAGCATTTTTCCCGAGTTTATGAGACTATGAATAAGACAAGGTGACGCAAGATCGATTGACTTTGCAATAATGAAAAGTTGTCCATAGTTTCAGTTATTTCTCTGAAGCATTGCGCTTTTCATGGTGGGTTTGGTGTGAAATAGGATGGGCAAAACACGCAAAGCCTCATTAAATCTAAAAAAGGGAAAAAGAGTCTTTTGATTGAAACCAGATTTAATTTGAATCTAAGCAGAAAACGAAGGTAACCGCCAGGATTCTCAGGTGGGGCAGCACTTTGCTGCTTTCCCTGAAAAACTCATTTATAAAAAAAAAAAAAAAAAAAAAAAAGGCCTGTTTCACTGACGTTATCAATGTGGATGATAAGCATTTGTTTTGCGCTTAACTTATGAAGAGTTAAAACTTCAATCGCCTTTTATATCAAACACAGCAAACTCCCCTCAAAATCACATTTCCTTCGTTGTAAACATGGCAAAC
Source organism: Adansonia digitata (assembly GCA_029448705.1). Taxonomy (NCBI): domain Eukaryota; kingdom Viridiplantae; phylum Streptophyta; class Magnoliopsida; order Malvales; family Malvaceae; genus Adansonia; species Adansonia digitata. The sequence goes on along the minus strand of JAQSVH010000011.1, from coordinate 9,883,748 downwards.
TGGGTTGATGTATCAGCCGCATCGAGACATGCAGTTCTTCTTCTTCTTCTCGCTATGAGTTCCATTGCATCTTTTGTAGAAGAGAGATCAATATATTTAGTTTTAATGGAAGGAGAACCAGTAGCATTTCATGGCGATGTTCTACCTAGCCACCATGGAAGAAGATTTAACCCCAAGAGGTTATAAAAAGAGCAAAATAATTTGCAGCTGTTATAATCATCATCACCATCTTTTCTTCATCTTTAACGTATCAAAAGGAAAATTGAAAATTAGTTTCATCTGCAAATCTCAGTATTTTTATATTAGATTACCGATGTTCAAATTAGAGCTGCGTTATTATCTCGTTAGCAATTTTAACAGTGTTTGCTTTCTACGTGAATCACCAGTGAAGGTTCCAAAGTTCACGCAAAGAAGTTGGTAGATTCTCATGATCAAGTTCTCCAAAGCACTCTCGAGAACGGTAGCTATAACAAGCTATACAGCTTCAAACACATTCTTAATGGCTTTGCTGTCCACACTTCACCATCTCAGGTTGTTTCTTTGTACTTTGTCATCAGCATTGTTTTTTTCTCAAGGGAAAACTAGAAATTCTCTCAGTCATCTGTAATTGTTATGAAAAAAATATTTCAGGTTAAGAAACTAAAACATGCTCCAGGGGTGAAGTTGGTTGAGAGAGATAGAAGAACCAAGTTGATGACTACCTACAGTCCTCAGTTCTTAGGGTTACCTGACGGCGTTTGGACCCAAGAAGGTGGCGATAGAAATGCTGGAGAAGGCATTGTTATCGGTTTTGTTGATACAGGCATTAACCCCTCGCACCCAAGCTTTGCTTACAACTTTCTTAATCCTTTCACGTCCAATGTCTCTCATTTTTCTGGTGCATGTGAGACGGGTTCTCAATTCCCGCTATTTTCTTGCAACGGTAAGATCGTTTCCGCCAGGTTCTTCATAGCTGGGGCTCAAACAGCTTCTCCTCTTAATGCTACAGTAGACATTCCTTCACCATTTGATGCCGTTGGCCATGGAAGGTAAGTAATGTATGAAAAACAAGTTAATATATTCACTTTGTAATATTAATTTATTTGTTTGTAACGCTGGAGAAAAAAAAATGTGCTTTGGATCAGCCACGTTGCATCAACTGCTGCTGGAAATGCTGGGGTCTCTGTGGTGGTGAACGGCTTCTATTATGGACGAGCAAGTGGGATGGCACCACGTGCAAGGTGTGTTTACTCCATTCCTAATTGTTTTCTGGTATTATGAGATAATTTTAGTACTGATATTGACTATTGTTTTTTTTTTTTTGGGAAAAAAGAGTTGCTGTTTATAAAGCTGTCTATCCAACAGTGGGAACCCTAGCCGATGTGGTTGCAGCAATTGATCAAGTAGGCAATGAAATCTATATCACCTAGCAAAAACAACCTATTTATATATTGAACTGGTCATGATTTACCTTCCTAAGAGAAACACGATGCATGCGCTTTCATGCAAGTATCCACTATACTTTAATATTTCATGTGTTCCCTAATCAATGTTATAAAGATTGAATTCGATTAATTTTCCTGAAAACATTGCTAAAGTTAGCTTAACTAATAATTTGTGCTGTGACACCGCAGGCAGCAGCAGATGGAGTGGATATATTGACATTGTCGATTGGACCGGATGAACCACCACAAGATACAGTCACATTCTTGAGTATTTTCGATATAGCCATGTTATTTGCACGAAGAGCTGGAATTTTCGTGGTGCAGGCTGCAGGAAATCAGGGTCCCGGTCCTTCAACAGTACTGTCTTACAGCCCTTGGGCTGTTGGTGCAGCCGCTTCTAGGACCGACCGAAGATACCCTGGTTCTCTCCTCCTAGGAAATGGTCTAAATGTTCCAGGTGCAGGGTTGTCAGGTAATGCATAGTGTCACGTGAATAGTGACTTACCATGATGATCAGGTTCTAGGATGTTTTTCCGCGTGATTTTACTTGCCAAGATTTAGTAGATATTATCCTCTTCAGACACTTATGGGGTTAGTAAAGTTTTGTCATTTATAATAATAATTGAGCTCAAATGGTATCTTGCGAGACTCATGGGTGCCCAAAGAAAACATAATATAACGCGGAGAAGAGATCCTGGAATCCGATCGTCAACTTATTTACTACTAGAAAACCCTCTTTTCATTTTCTTTTTTTTTTTTTTTTAACCGGCTGTGATTAGTTAAAACTTAAAAAAGTGATAATAATATATATGTTCTCTTTGCTAGCTCCAACTTTGGGAAATGGATCATTATTCTATAAGCTAGTTCTGGCTAAGGATGCAGTCAATTTAAATGGGACATTCCCTAGGACTCCACAGTATATTGAGGAGTGCCAATATCCGGAAGCTTTGGACCCTAATGTTGTAAGGGGGAGCATTGTTATCTGCACTTTCTCAGCTGGCTTCTATAACGAGACATCCACCCTAACAGCCATCATTGACACAGCAAGAATTCTTGGATTCATGGGTTTTGTTCTTGTTGCAAATCCAAGTTACGGCGATTTTATTGGGCAACCCATTCCTTATTCTGTTTCCGGCACTCTGATCGCAAAAGTAGCAGATGCGAAGGTAAAAGTTACCTCTCCGCAACAGGCAATTTCATTTCCAATTGTTATTAACTAGCTCTTGAACAATCTTATGAGAGAATCAATTTCTTACGTTTGTTTGTAGATTATATCTCAATATTATGATCAACAAACATATAGGGATGCTAGTGGCTTTGTGAGACAGTTCAATGCAATAGCTGCTATACAAGACGGTAGAGTTGCTTCTTTTGGTGGCCAAGCACCCACTGTTAGCAGATTCTCTGCAAGGGGACCCGATTTAATTGACGTCAACAGGAACCTTGCGGATGTACTAAAACCTGATATTCTTGCCCCAGGACATGAAATTTGGGCAGCCTGGAGTCCCCTGAGTGCCCTTGATCCCATTCTGAGCGGTAATTAATCAACCTGATCATCAAGCTTCTTACTAGTTGATATGATAGTTCTCATTGCTTTGCAACGAGAGTTGAATCAGACTTTGAACTACTTATACAGGATACAATTTTGCCCTGCTGTCTGGTACAAGCATGGCTGCTCCTCATATTGCAGGAATAGCTGCACTAATTAAGCAAAGGTATCCTTCCTGGACACCATCAATGATTGCATCGGCTATCTCTACCACAGCCACCAAGTTTGGTAATGATGGAGGGCTTATAATGGCCGAAGGATTTGATGTTGGGAGCTTGTATTCCTCTACTAATTTTGATTTGGGCGCTGGCTTCGTTAGTCCAAGTCATGCCATGGATCCAGGCCTAGTCTTATCATCAGGTAAAACCCTTGCACTTCCAAAATCTATCATCATGCTTGATCTGTCAGGCGGCCAGAGTTACTGCCCATTCCTCAATCCTGTAACTTGATTCTTTATATATGCTATCATGAAGCAGAATTTGAAGACTACATCAGTTTTCTGTGCTCAATGCCCAACATTGATCGCTTTGCAATTAGAGCTGCCACTGGAGTCTGGTGCAGCCAGTCGCTTGGCCACCCAGCTAACCTTAACATACCTTCGGTGACGATATCTGAACTAAGAAGATCCTTGACAGTGAGGCGGAGCTTCAAGAATGTAGCAACCAAACCGGAGACATATGTAAGCTTAGCGATACCACCAAATGGGACAACAATTACCTTGCATCCACCTTGGTTTACTATAGCCCCAGAGGGAAGCCAAGACTTGGAAATTGAAATCAATGTGACCCAGTCAACAAACGAGTTCAGCTTCGGTGAAATTATTTTAACGGGTAGTCTAAATCACATCGTGAGAATGCCAGTTTCGATTAGGCCAGTGTCGATTGTTTAAGAGGTACTCAACAAGGTTGAGTCCATGTGCTATCTTGTTTACAAACTAGAGAATTCACTCTCTTCTTTTATCCCATACAGATTTTATATTAGTTCTAGAGTTTATATCCATTGCAGCATTGAAAGTTAATGCACGAAAACATTCTTAAGACATAATAACTAGTTTGAGCGGATACAATGATAAACATTTTTAAGACAAGGGACTAAACTAAACATGAAAAACATGACAGCGAAACAAAGGAATGTTATGTACTTGGTTTGAATTAAGAAAAATCTTTTCTTTTTTATTATTAAGATGCAAAACGTGAATGTGCATCATAGTGTCCAATAATACAGCTATATCTTTGCAGTGTAAACTATAAGCTTACTGACAATGTGTGAGCTATAATTACAGAACTCCTTTTCTTTTTTTTTTTTCCCGGGGATTTTGATTCTCTTCTAGACCTTTTCCACTTTAGTTATATGCTTTTCTGGTCATCCTAGACCTTAGCATGTTGCATGCATGATTGCAAGGCAACAGTTTCAAGCTTCAGGTTTCAATCAGACAGTCAAAATGACATGTCTATTATCTCATGATCCGGAGTTTTATATGCGAATCCTGATTCGTCACTCGACCGCCTTTTGACCACACTTGCCCTTTGAACTAACCTCACTAAAGCTTGTACAACCTCAGACATGGGAGGCCGAAACTCTGGTTCTGGCTGCATAGAAGCAAAAAATTTCTAATTAGCAATTTTTTATTGTCAGAATGAAGATGTCATATTCTTCTTTTCTTTTACCCTGCAAAACCACTCAGATTAACTTGTTCCAAGTTGTCTAAAGCATTAGTAAATTCCTTACCTGAACACAGAGAGCAATGATGTCCGCGAAGCGTGAGAGAGATTTTGCAGGATACATGCCATTGAGGGCGGGATCAACCATTTTTGCCAGGGCATCTATATCATGTAGTTGGGGAGTGGCCCATCTGACAAGTGATTGCTCTGATCTCACCCTTGAACTACAAAATGCAGAATATACCACAAGAAAAAATTTACTTGGACAGATAGGCAAAGCATTGTAACAAGGCCGGGAAATGGAGATTATAATCTAGTGGTTTCCGACCACCAGATACCAGAAATGGGTTTTACCTGTCCAGTGGTTTCCGACCAGTTAGTAGCTCCAACATCACTACCCCAAAACTGTATACATCACTCTTTACAGTATATATTCCTGACAATGCAAACTCAGGAGCACTATAACCAAATGAACCAACCATCTGTGTTGAAACCTGTCCAATATTAAATGAAACCAAGAAAAAAACCCAAGGAGCTAGCATAAAACTTCCCTTCACAGACAGCAGTGGAGCACAAACTTGTTCACCAATAACTCATTTTCATTGTCCAAAAAAAAATTTTACCTGTCGCTCAGTGTTTGGTGTAAGAGCAGCCAAACCACAGTCTGACAAGTGAGGATTGAGCTCTTCATCAAGTAAGATGTTTGCTGACTTGAAATTTCTATGTACAATTGAAGGCAAGCACACTTCGTGCAAGTACCTGAAACAACAGCTTCATCAGAAAGGAACATATGCAAGCAAGCAGCCCAACATGAGCAACACATAAGTGCACCATAGAAAAGGGGGGGGGGGGGAGGGGGGAGAGACGCAACAAAACTCAGGCACATAACATACTCTAAAGCCCGGGCAGTGCCAAGTGCCACTCTGACACGTGCATTCCAGCTTAACATCTTGCCGCCATCATCAGAAAAGTGCAGCATGTCATGAAGACTACCATTTCCTATATATTCATATACCAGAAGACGCTGTCCATGCTCCGCACAGTATCCAGCCAATGTGACAATATTGGGATGCCTCAAGCGTGACATATGGGACACAGCCTCCAGAAAATTATCTTCTTCTTGTAATGATAGTGCAGCATTGTCAATTTTTTTAATAGCCATTGTCTATCAAACAAGATAAAAAGAGTTAATTATCATTGCGAAAAATCTGGCATTTTTTCATAAATAATCCAACATGAGTTTTTTTTTTTTACTGAAAGCACTTCAATATTAAATATTTATTACAGTTAAGTTACCTTTCCGTTTGGAAACTCTGCCTTGTAAACACGACCAAGGGAACCTTCACCAATAAGATATTCTTGATTAAAACTATTAGTAGCAGTTTGTAAAGAAGCAACAGTATATGACGTAGCAGTGATGGGTGACTTCATTCTGTTTAGAGATCCATTTTTGGACATCCTATCAGCCGTTAATGTTTCTGCTGGTGGGGGTTTCAAATCTACAACAGCAGCAGCATTTTTCACTCTCTGCTCTTGCATCTCTGTATGTCCTGCAAAAAATGAAGCAGTTTATAGGTCCAGTGTTGTTAGCATGCTAGAGAATTTTTCGGCACAAATTACTAGTGAACTTAAAAGGCATTGCATGAGATAAACAATATTGCCAACAAATTTCTTTAAAATTGATTGCTTTATTGAAGCGTTTTCTGTTTTTCGGCCAATAGTAATCAATTCTTTAAAATTGAATGCTCGATTGATGAAGCATTTTCATTTAGTTGTAACCAAAGCAAGATCTGATTTCACTAATGGACATGAACAGAGTCAAACAATTTCCAAAATATATTGATCCACTAACTAAATAACAAAAAAAATATATAAATGAATAAGACATGGGCATCTATAGTAGTTGCTTATGGTTACTCAAGTCCAAAAGATTTTCAACTTTCATTAGAAATAGATTCACTCCCTAATCAGTGTAGCTTCACTTAAATTAACATTTTCAATATGCAATCCAAAGATGTAACAAAGAAAAATCAAATTTTAAAGTTAAAGTACTGCCGGGAGAACATAAATATGAAAACCTACCATTATTGGCGCCAACTGAAAGATTTCCCTTTGACGGTTTTGCACCACTCACTTTTCTTTTATTTTTGCGGATACAAAAAAGAAGAGCAAGTAGTGCCAGGACAACCACTAAAAAAGAGCCAAGAACTATGCCTACAAGAATTCCAGCCGATAGTCCCTTATCTGAATCTGATGATTGACCATCAGAAGAAGGGGATGTATGTGCTCCAGATCCAGAATTATGTTTATTACGGGATTTACCAGGTGGAGGTGAACTATAAGGGGGTGGAGGAGGGGCAGGTCCATTGGCAAAAGAGTTTCCATCATATCTGTTTCATTTTTTTTATAGCAAAGTTAAAACTTTGCACAACCCAAATATGGAAAAGTAAATTGGCAGCAATACCATATAAAGCCTTACATAAAAGTTGGGATCGAAAGAAGCTCTTGAGGAATCCAGCCACTGAAATGGTTCTTCGCAACATTTCTGTTCAGAATCTAGGGCGCATAAGAACAGACTGCCAGAGAGTAACAAACACAAGTGCAGCATGAGAAGAGTAACTTACAGAGTTGTCAAAGGTAAGCCTGAAAGGACATTAAGAGAACCAGTCAATTGATTGTTCTGCATATACCTGCCACAAATTCAGATATCAATAGCACTTGGTCAAGCTCCAAAAAATACCAAAGATTTTCCCTTTTGTTTTTTTTTTTACCCTTAATAAAGCAACAGTTTACTTACAGCGTAGAAAGATTGCTCAATGAGCTAAATGAAATAGGAAGATCCCCGCTAAAATTGTTGAAGGAAAGATCCCTGCATTACCAAGGTACCCAAATTACAACAGACTACAGGTATGTATCAGAACATGGTTAAATGTTATTATGGTATTCAAAACTTCCCTTAAACCAGCTTCTTAATGACATTCTATCTAATAATAAATATGGTTGCAGCAAAATATCTCTCAATTTAATGCACATAATTTAAAGATGGGGAAGACAAAATAAAGCTTGGGTTGAACCAAAATCCAAATATAGTTTTCCTGTTTAACACCTTTAAATGTTTCTATGCTACAAACAATTTCGAATTGATTTGGTAAGCATGCGGGATTGACTTTACAAACTTACAAAACCATCTAGCCACCATACCACAATGAAAGACCTGAAGAGAAACACGGTATTTGATCTCTCAAAAGATTAACATAGAACTCCACAAAAACATATTACTTCCACAAGTCAACTCCAATTCTAGAGTTGCTTAATTAAAGAAGTTCAGAAACTGGGAAATACATTAATTGCATGGCGTCAAAATAAAATCCACTTCGAAGTGTAAAGTTTAGGATTTGAAACAGACAGCAGCAAGTGGAACACTAAAGCAGCAAGGAATAACAACTTAGATCTCAGAAATTCTACATGAAGCAAAATGAATAGATTGCGACAAATATAAAAGGTTAAGTTCTCTTACAAGGTCCCAAGGTTTGCAAGATTAGCAAAAATGTCTCCAACGGACAGGGAGAGTGAATTATGGCTTACATTCCTAAAACCAAAGACATAGAATTAGGAAATGAGATGTAGTTTGATTTGCTACTCAATTGTATGTTGAGTAAATAGAACATTATAGCATTTAAGATGTATCACTTACAGATAAGTAAGAGTAATCATACTAGAAATGGAATAAGGAAGATTCCCGCTGAGGTTGTTAGCCGCAAGATTCCTGCATCATCATATAATAAATAAGCATATTAAAATTAAGCAACCAAAATAAAATTAAAAAAAAAAAATAATGAATCAGCAACATTACAGGCTCGTAAGATTCGGAGGCAACTGGTATGGGATTGTATCATGAATGTTGTTGTTACTCAAATCACTAACATGATACAAAGAAAAGGCCAATTAACTAATTAGCTGATTAATAAAGAGTTCAAATATCTCAATGACAGATAGAGATCGGAGCAATGGTATAATCTTACAGTGTTCTCAACGACATAAGATCAGAAAGCAAGTATCCCATGGTTCCAGAAAGTCCCAGCCCAGAAATATCACTGTTATAACAGCAACAGGCATGCATTTATCAAATCATAAACTGATCAAACTACAAATTCCCAAAAACAAATAGCTATATTTGGAATATACAATCTCCTACAGAGAAACGACGGTCGAGCCCTCACAGGTAACACCTTTCCATGACTCTCCGCAAGGATCACCACCATTAGTTTTCCAATTAGTTAACTTTGAAGGACTGTTCAATGAAGTGTACATAACCTGAAGCGCTTGAACTGCCCAGAATAAGCAATGAAAACAACTTAATAAGATATCCCCAGGTTCAAAAAACTAATAAATCAAATATGGGTTAGATTGAATTAAACCTTCCATTTAATGTTACCAAATACAAACAAAATCCAGAAATAGTAGATTGCTTTTCCCTTAATTTTACTCACATTTTCTAGAGAAACAAACAAAACAGCATAAAAAATCAAACTTTCGGACAAAAAATAGTGCAGAATGGTCAAAGATCATATCTTGACTAATAGCAATCAAATCTCAACCCAAAAAGTCAGAAAAATTTAGACTAGCCAATCTCCATCAAACAACCAAATCACCAATGCCTTAAACAATTAATGAAACCAACCCCCCCGCCCCACCCAAAAAAAAAAGAAGACATACCATCGGAAGAATCACTGATGCATTGAGTTGGAATGAAAGCAAAGATCAAACCAAGCAAGACTAACTCAGTAAGCAGCAAACGAGTCATAGAAAGAGAAAAAGGTCTGTTATTGTAACCCATTGCCAGCTTCTTCTTTCTTCTTCTTTTTTTTTTTCCTTTTATTTTTTTGGTCTTTTCGTCTCGTAGTAGTTGTTGCAGATGATTTTGGCAGCTATAAAGAGGTGAGGATCAGGTGAAGTGGAGCACGTGATAAAGAACCATGGACGCACATGCAAAAGCGGAAGAAGAAGAAGAAGAAGGATAAGGATCAAGAAGAAGAGAATGGAAAGTAGCAGTAGTTGTTGAGAGGCTCAGTAGTTGAAGACATCGCCATTAATGAAAAAGAAAGCAGAAAAAGAAAGAGAGAGAGACAGAGAGAGGGGGAGAAAGATCCGAAGGTTGAGGTTAGTAATATATTTCGTGAAGAGTGTTATGCTTTGGTTGTCGGTCAAAATTAAAAAAAAAGAAAAAAAGAAAGTCTGAAATAAAATTCTGAAGAAAATGCAATACTACTAAATTCACAATATAAACATTAAGAAGGAAAAAGTTTGGGTTCGGACAGAGTAGACAAGCAAGTAAGGAATGACATTTTCTCAGGTTCCATTCACTTTCACTTTCACTTTCTAGTTTGGATCCTTTGCTTTTGTTCCCCTTTTTATTGAATGGCTTTGTTCTTGCCTTTTAACTCTAACTTTACGCTTTCAACACGTTTCGGTGTTGGAAATTGGAATTAGTTAACTCTTTTTTTTCCCTCCTCTCTCTCTTTTCTTACTGACCGATTGCTTCGCTTATCATTCATTAGCGGAGTTCAATTCGAGTTCTTTCTTTCTAGTTCAAACATAAATAATTAAATATAAAAATTAAATAATTTTTTATTAAATACATTAATATTAATCGATTACATATAAATAATTTAATTTTTATTTTAAATAAAAATTTACTTAATTTTTAAATTTTAAACTTTAAATCAAATTCAAACCAAAACTTCTCACTTCAATGCTACTGTTACAACTACTACCATCTTTTCATTGAACTTTCATCCATGCTACGAAATTTTTGCTCATTCGAAATGTTGTGTTGGATTTGTTTTTTTTATTTATCAATAATGAAAAATTTTACTTGGTAAATAAAATGGGAAGACCTGCCGACTATACGTAAATTGATTTAATTAATTTAATTAATAAAATTTAATTAAGTTAATTCAATAATTTTATCAGTTTATTTAATTAATTTATAAATTATTTATTAATAAAATTATTTGTTAAATTAATTAAATTAATCGAATATTTAAAATTTATATATTTATATATATTAATAACTTAATTAAATTCATATTTACATTAAATACACAATCCACTAATTTAAAACTTAATAAATTAATTTAACTGAATTAACTTATCAAATCAATTAAAATTTAATCAATTCTATTAATTCAATTATAATAAAAAAATTAATCAATCAATTTTTTTAATAAAATTAATTAATTTAATTTTAAATTTTTTTACCGAGTTGATGCAGACCACAAAAGTCTTGCTCAACCTTTTACCTTCTCTTTCATGGCAGGTACGTAGAAAAGTGAATTGTTATTGGTTAGATACCGACGGTGTGAACAGTAATGTTAACTTTTCGGCCGGGGAAGCAGGCAGGAACCTGGTGAGGGGAAGGCCGCCAGGACAAGTAAAACGTAAAAGGACACCACAAAAAAGAGGCTCTGACTGAGCCTGCCCAGCAGATTTCGACTTTGGGTTTTTAGAGGAAGTTCTGAAAATGACGAAAATGTCTATATATATGAACTTATGGAAAAACATAACTTTATTTTTTGACTTTGGAAGTTTTTGTTTCACTTTTTTAGTGGGGTGATGATGATCAAAGAACACCCCAGCTAATTAATTTATGCTTTTCATATTAATAACAAAATGAAATAAATCATTAACCTAACAAAAGTTGCATAATTTTAAGAGGAAAAAAATAAAGAAAAGAAATCATTTATAATACCTATTAAATTAAGAAAAATTACCTGGCACATATAATAAAAAGTTATTATAAAAGAAATATTTATCAACTTTTTAATCTGTTTACAAAACTTAAAAATTCAATAAAAGTTTTACTTTTAAATTAAAGTCTGAGAACCCATTACTGCCATTTAATTTCATAATGAAATACTTACTACAATTATTTATATTCACATTGTAGAGAATGTTAAAAGATTTTGTGTTAGTGCCTTTATATTGAATGAATCTATGTTCTAAGATAGCCTAGAGTAGGACAATAGAAATATATCAGCTACTGTTAAAAACTTTTAATAAAAAATAGAATGATTTCTTCTCCCTTTTTGGTTTTTTTTTTGCATTAATGGCAATTTGACAATTGAAATTACAAAGGTCTTAAAGAATCGAGATGACTTGTGACGACTTCTAATGCTTATTCCCTTCAGGTTTTTGCGTAGGAACAACATGCTGTCCCGTGATCTCTTGTCTTAGATCCCTTTAACCATATAAACACAAGAAGCAAATCCGATTTGCTCCTCTATTCACTCACAAGATTCACAAAATTAATCTACATGATTTTATACGAACAACTTTTTTTTTTTTCCAAAGAAGACTGTAATCCGACGACAGGAAAAAAGATTGAAAATACTGTAAATCAAGCTGATTATACTATCAAAATGGGGTGAATAGGATGCAAATACCAATCACAATTAATAATATGTGTTGTTCATGTAAAAACAATTAATTAACTTGTGGCCTAATAATTTAATGTCAGGAAAAAAAATGAATAAAAGGAGATAAAAGTCAAAACCACAATCAAGGAGAAAATAAGGGAGTGGATGGAGTCGATTGGTGAAGAGAGCCGGTGGGAAGCGATATATAACTGTAAAACACCAGTAGTAATTAGGCTGGCAGGCAAGCAGGAACGAGGGACCCCGTCTCCATAAAATTGCTGCCCTCACGTCTCGTCGCGTTGCTTACTTCTTGTGCTTATTGGCAACCGACTCTGATCCATCGGTCCCATGAGATTTACTTACAATATACGTGGTTTTCAAGTTTTGATCAAACATTAAATTTGGGACGTACGGTCCTTTTTTCATGGGTCTATTAATATAATAATAATAATATATAAATTATAATTGAATCATATGAATTTATATATTTATATAGTTTAAATATAGTATTGTATCTTAAAGGAATTGAGTTAAATATGGTTGGGTTGGATGTGGACTCATTTTGTTGAACGATGTTTTTCAAACTGTTGATTTTCAATTCAGTCAACATATTAAAAGGTAAATAATTATGGAAATTGCTTAACTTTTAATAATTGCTTGATTTTGTAATATTAAATGATAACAAGATTAACAGGCAAACGTGCATGGGAAGTTTAACTAAGAATCTTAATTAATTTAATTGGAAACAAAATTAAAATGAAAAAAAAAATGGAATTCTTGCAGTCTATTTTTCGCATTAGACTGAAAGCGAACTTAAAAAAACATAAAAAAATTATTGAATTTAGTAGAAACCAAGAAAGAGGGTAAAAGGGTTTTTTACATTTTAGCCATTAGGGTTTTTTTTTTCCTTTTATAATGCAATTTGTTTTAATAAATTTAATGCATGGGGGATGGGGAACAAGAGGGAAGAAAAGAATTTTATTTTTAAGATTTGATTATTAGATTGAAGAAAGCAAAGAATCCAACAGGTTGTCAAATATATCACATTGTTTTTGTCATTTTCTTGACTTAGAAGTAAGATATGGGATAACCAGTAGACCACATAAGGGCCATATTATTCAGAGGTAGAGAAAAGCTAGCTATTGGAATATATAAAAGATAGATTTTAGTGCTCGATGGACTCAAACCACAAATTAAGGTGAGCAAAATTAGGTAGGAAGTGATTAAGGATAGTTTTGTATTTTCGGTGAAAAAAATTTGGATCGAAAACTTCTCTGTTTCTGTTTGAAAATTAGGGTTTTAAAAGCTTTAATTTTTTTGTTGTTGGTTCAGCATCGAGGTTGAACAAAAACATGCTTTTGAATGCAGAAGCTATCTTTAACCTCGATGTTAGATGAGATCAATCGATCAAAACCAATTGAATTCGAGTTATTCTATCCACAAGCCAATGCGTAGATCCTTATGTATTCGAGAGCTTTATCATTCGAAGATTAAACCATTGTCTTAGATATGTCCAAACTAAGCAAGCATAATTACATTAAAAGATGATACTCAGACCAGAGAATAATGAAGAATATGGTCAGTCATATTTCAGTATCCATTCTTCCTATGATGTGCGACAATTTTATGTATCTAAGTGGTACCTTCAAGAATATATATGAACTTCGCTATTTATGGATAATCATTAACTTGTTAAAAATGGAAAATGAATCAAGTACAGATTAGAATCGTTGAAGGAAGAGAATGAAAGTATTTTTTTGGGCTTACAAACTTATTATATTCTTCTTTGTTATGATTTTCCAAGATTCAAAGAAAGATACATGTTGTTGCTATGCCAGTGTATTAAGCTTACCTTTATTGGATGTAAATAGCTTAGCTTCCATTAGCTGCGATCATGAAACTGTTCTCAAATTTTGAATAATGATTCTTCTATATGATACTTCTTACTTGTATTTTTCTGTATTTTCTATACTTACCAATAAAATAAGGATTTTGCAGTGCGGCTACACCCATAATAATTTCGTCCGTGTATATGGTTATGATCTATTTACTTATCGGAACTGCTGGAAAAGGCAACTGTGAGCTGGAGTTAAGAGCCGGATAATCACTTGCCGCCAGTTTCTTTTTCAGTCACACGACTGGTTTCTACAACATATTCCCTCATTAGTTTTGTGTTGGATTCATCCACCATCTGCAACCAACAGAAGAAGAATTATTATATCCAGAAAGATGAGAATAACATCAGAATTTTTTAGCATGAAAATACATAAATAAAGCAGTGATTTCATGACCTTGAAAGCTAAGCGCTTCAAGTTGTCCCACTCAAAATCATGTTTGCAATATGCAGATCGAACCTATAAAAAGATATTAACAGGCTTTTAGCCAATCAGTTTTTTGCAGAAAAAAGAAGTAAGAAACAAAAGAAAATTTTGCAGAAATTAAAATATCTCATCGGCTGACCTCTAAGATGCGCAGGGCTGTCCATGTCATGCATGTAGATGCGGTGCCAAATGGAAATTCCAATGAATTTAATAATCGAACTTCCCAAAATATATATGAAATATATGGACTCATTGATTAACGGACATATATACCTAGGCTTTTATGCCTTGAAGATTCCCTCATCAAGCTGGCACAGAACTTGTCCCCATCATTCAACGAATGGGTATTCAGAAACTCCATCAACTCTTTATAAGCTTCAGGGTTATAGCTCTGCTCTGGGAAATCATCTAATTAATATGCATGTTTTACGTTAAATAAACCATAATTATATTAACCCTTTACGCTCACTAGTTTATACCTCCCAATAGGATGAACCATATATAATAGTACTAATGATGAGAAATATGATAGCGAAGATTATAGCAGTATAGAGAGAATGAACCTGAAGCTGTGCACTGACTATCTTAACTGCTACATAATTGAAGAAATTGTGGAGGTTTTTGGTTGTCTTGGCCTCTGGTGATGCCTCTCCATATCCTGCCAAAAAAAAAAAAAAAAACTCATAACGTAAAACTCATGCACCATGCATGATAAAGAGGAAGGATTAAGGAAGGAATACTTACCAGGGACATACATTTTTTGGCAGTTTAAGCGGACGGTATGGGAACTTCTTTGCTTGGATGGTGTGAAACCCGAATTCCTGTTTAATGGTTTTGAAAGGGAAAAGGAGGGCTGAGTGAGTGGAAGAACAGCAAGGCTCTCCATTGATGATGGAATGGATGGATTGAACTGTGAAGACTAGAAAATTCTTTCTTCTGCCGCTTGTTTGATTTTGGATAAGCTCTTTGTTTTAACGGTAGAAGTTAAAACAATCGAACTTGAAAACCCAAAGCTTTGTTCTGATTCTGAATTAAAATATCTGAGGCAAAAATATCTACTCATCCACTTACACGTGGAAAGTGCCCTTCCATGTAGACCACTTTGGACCCGAGTGATTCTTTCGTGTGCATGGCACGTGACTGTTAATCAAATTATAATTATATTTAAAATTCAAACATCAGTTGAAAATAAATAAATATATTAAAAATAAAAATTATCTGGGTGAAATTTCAGATTCCACAACATATCTATTAAAAAAATAAAAATTAATTAAAAATATAATATGTATTGATCTTTTAATTTCATTTTTGGTGTCAAAAAAAATATTCATTGTCTGTCAAAATTGATTTTATTAAATAATAAAAAAATTAATTAAAGAAAAGCTAAGAGGAGTACACAAAGTTAAGAGATTTTAGGATAAAGGTAAATTAAGAATTAAAAATATGTTATTAGCTAGCTTGAGAATAACTCTAATGAACTGTATTTTGCAAATAAACTCTTTAAAGTTAATGGCTTTGAAAATGTTGAGACATAATTTTCTAACGGTAGGCCTGCTTATGGGCCAGGCAGTGATTGACTCGATTTTGGTTTGACCAGACAACTCGAATTTATTTTTAAAATATATTAAAATATTAAAAAATTAATTTTATATTAATATTTATATAATTTTATACTTAAATTAAATACAAAATATTATTTTAATTTATAAATAATAGTTTTAGTCAAGCAAATCTTCGAAAACGAAATATTATACTCAAATTTAACCCTTGAGCATGTCTCTTTAATAGGTAAGTTAATTAGATCAAATACATTAAAAAAATGTTATTTTAAAATCTAAAACTAGTTGGGCTTCTGTATCTTTGAAATCTAACCTCGTTGGCCCAGGCATTTCTTAAAAGGCCAGAGTGTGTGCCCAAATTAAAATTACCAATCAGTTTATCCCCAACATTATCCTGATTCTCTTTCATCTTCAACCTGTTGTTCTCACTCTTCAATCTTCTTCTTTGCCCGCTTCTTTGAACCTTAATTTATGACCAAAAGATGAACATAATCCACGCTAAAGTCCAACCATTCCCTCATTCTCCTCCACTTAATCATCATACGTCTTTCTTTTCAAGTAAAAGTCTTCCGTTGCCTAGAAAATTGACACCTTCCCTCAGTAAACACTCACCATCTTTTGCCTCCATTCTGTATAAAAAACATAACCTTTTAAGCTATGGTTGTTTTGGTATTAGCAGAAGTAGAACCAGGAGCTCGATAAGTGAAGTTGAAGAGGAGCAAAAACAGAGGCCAGTAGTTGTGAAAAGGGCATATCCATTTGATGAAATTGAGCCTAAATGGCAGCGTTATTGGGAGGAAAATCGAACCTTCCGTACACCCGATGATGTCGACACTTCTAAACCCAAATATTATGTCCTTGACATGTTCCCTTATCCCAGGTCCCTCTATCTATTTTTTATGGTTTTTTTATTTATACCATTTTCAAACATGTCGGAGTCCCTGTCTTTTTACTTGTCAATACTTGCAAACATATAAAACTTTTGGGAATAACTCAGTTTTATTAAGCATATATTTGTGCTTTTTAGTTGATTGAATTTCGTAGCTTTGAGTTCACCATTGATAAATATGGCGGGTTTTAGCGAACGGATAGTTTTAGGATTTGCATTCCGTTTAATGGTCCCTTTTTGTCCTTTGTATTGAGTTTCTGAATGAAGTATTGGATGGAAACGATGCAGTGGAGCTGGATTACATGTTGGGCACCCCCTGGGATATACTGCCACAGATATTCTCGCTAGGTTCAAACGGATGCAGGGTTACAATGTGTTGCATCCAATGGGATGGGATGCTTTTGGATTGCCTGCTGAGCAATATGCAATTGAGGTTTGTGTTGAAATCATGATAGGTGATTCTTATTATTCTGCAATGTCATGATTCTTTCTTAAATTTATTAATTGGTTTCATAATGTGGTTCACAGACTGGAACTCACCCAAAACTCACAACATTGAGGAACATTAATCGCTTTCGCTCCCAGGTTATTACTCTTTATTATGCTTGGGGACCAAATGTATGTGAAATTTGTATGATGAATTGCTGATAGTAGAGATTTTAAAAGTTACATCTTGGTATCTTGCTTGGTTCTAATGGTTATTACCAATCAATTAGATATAGACACAGTATTTGAGACAATGTGTTTATTTAAAGAAAAATAATGAAAATACATGGTCATAGTCCTCCCATTTCCAAAGAGGCAAAGAGTTGTAAGTGTAATCCATTTCAAATGCAGAAAGCTTTCTGTTGGTCATTTACAGCACCTTTGCCATCGTGCGGTAGCGTCTTTCTTAGAAGTTATTATTATCTTCTCAATGTATAGCTTCTTAAGTCTGCCAATTTCTGGTCATTTCTGGCTGTTGGTTTGGTAAATCTGTCTATTTGCAATCATCTTTATGATTAGCTTGAATGGCCTCTTATACTATCATTTACTTGCAGCTTAAATCATTGGGTTTCTCATACGACTGGGATCGTGAAATATCCACTATAGAACCAGAGTACTATAAATGGACCCAATGGATCTTTCTTCAATTGTTAAAGAGAGGATTGGCCTATCAGGTTTGGCTTATGACTAGTTCCGTGTTCTTTATTACTATTATTAATTTTGTACGTCCTCACCAAAAACTCAGTCTGATGGTTGATCAAATTCTAAGCTTAGGCTGAAGTACCGGTTAATTGGTGTCCGGCCCTTGGTACTGTCCTTGCAAATGAGGAGGTTGTGGATGGTGTAAGTGAGCGTGGAGGTCATCCTGTTATTAGAAAGGTATTTTAGTTTAATTATTTGTGTGCATGGTATCCATTTTTCCAAGTTTAGATACTTCTCTTATTCCCAGTTTTTGTGAATTTTTAATATTTTACAGTGTCATTGTTTATTACCAAGCAGCCAATGCGGCAATGGATGCTGAAAATTACCGCTTATGCTGATCGTCTTCTTGAAGATCTGGATGAACTTGATTGGCCTGAAAGTATCAAAGAAATGCAAAGGAACTGGATAGGGAGGTCAGAGGGTGCTGAAATGGAATTTTGTGTTCTTGACAATGATGGAAGGGAAACAGACATGAAAATTACAGTCTATACCACCAGGCCTGATACCATCTTTGGTGCAACGTACTTCTCTTGCACTCTATTCTTATGTGTCTTTATTTCAATATAGTTGTTGAAGAATGATTTATTCATACTGCTTGTTTGCATGCAGGTATTTAGTTGTGGCACCAGAGTATACCCTGTTATCTTCAATAGTATCAACAGAACGGAGGGAAAGTGTATGTTACTGTTTCCTTTCTAACCTACCATTTTCTTTTAGCAACTTTGTTAACTTGAGGACAATGAATCTTACAATTCAGGTGGAGGAATACCAATACATTGCCTCGAGAAAGAGTGACCTTGAGAGGACCGAACTTCAGAAGGAGAAAACTGGAGTCTTCAGTGGTTGCTATGCCAAAAATCCAACAAATGAGGAACCAATTCCGATATGGGTTGCAGATTATGTTTTGGGGAGGTTTGTTTGACTTGATTCCCCATTTGATATTTTCTTTATGACTGTTATCAATTGGTGGATGCATTTATGCTGGCCATTTGTGTGTTTTGTCCAGAATAGAATCTGCGTGTTTACTTGACATTTATGCAATTTAGATAATCAAGATGTTAGTGAGTATATGGATGGTTTTATCAATATGCAAGAAACATACAAATTTTTATTTCTGCAGTTACGGCACAGGAGCAATTATGGCTGTACCTGCACATGATGCTCGTGACCATGAGTTTGCCTCAAAGTATAATATTCCAATCAAATGCGTTGTGACACCCAGTGATGGAAGTTGCATTGAATCTGGGAAGGCTTTTTCAGGCGAAGGGATCATTATAAATTCTTCAAATATGATGGTAGGGCTTGACATCAATGGCTTATCTAGCAAAGAAGCAGCTTCCAAAGTTATTGAGTGGGCTGAGAAAACTGGAAAGGGAAAGAAAAAGGTGCCTTTTCTTGATTAACTGAAACTTGTTTGTCAGTGAAAGGGATGGATTTGACCATAATTACGTATAGTTTATGACATTGTTTGCTTAAACAGTTGTTTTATCTATTAGGTGAACTACAAGTTGAGGGACTGGCTTTTTGCTCGGCAACGTTATTGGGGGGAACCTATCCCAGTCATCTTTTTGGAAGAGAGTGGTGTGAGCATTCCAATTCTTGAAACTGAACTACCCCTTACCCTTCCTGAATTGGATGATTTTACTCCAAGTGGAACAGGGGAACCACCACTTTCCAAAGCAGTGTCTTGGGTATGATTTTAGTCCTTGGTATTGTTTGTTATTTCATTCCCCTATCCTCTTATTTGTGCAAATGATAAGGCTAATCATGCATTAATTAGATCCATTCATCTATCTCAGGTTAAAACCATAGACCCGTCATCTGGGAAACCAGCCATGAGAGAAACAAACACCATGCCTCAATGGGCTGGTTCTTGCTGGTAAAGTACCTTAATCACCGTCTGTAGTTCAATTTCATCACTAAACATTTCTGCAGTATTCGCTTCTTCTACCCTTTTCTTATTTCTTCTTGGAAATGATTTAGATGCATCAAACGGAAGAGATAAATAAAATAAATGAAAGAAGGATATCATCTTGAAAAATAATGGTCATCTAAAAGTTAGAGTTGTGGAATATGAAACAGCAAAATTTGGGAATCTCTGTTGAATATAAGAGAAAGCTTGCTGATTTTTTGTTGGCTTGATGAAGAAATTAACGTCGTCTTTTATTATTAAAATTTGTATAAGTTGGAAGAATGTTGAGGTCTCATACTTTTTCCATCTTTGTTCAGGTACTATTTGAGATTTATGGACCCCAAAAACTCCAATGAATTAGTTGATAAGGCGAAAGAAATGTAAGGGCATCTTTTCATCTTTCAATATGAATCGTTTAAGTTACCTGTTTTCTCTCTATAGCAAATTTTAGTTTTATTGTCAGGTTCTTATGAAGAACCGAAGAAAGTTTTTTGTATGCATTTTATTGCCTTGGTTTTCTTTGCTTTCCTTAATTATATCTCTACATCTAGGTATTGGAGCCCAGTTGATGTCTATGTTGGTGGTGCTGAGCATGCTGTTCTCCATTTACTTTATTCAAGGTTCTGGCACAAAGTAAGTCTGTATTCTGTCTTTTCTGTAAAGCTGCACTTACAGTTTGCATTGTGATAACCATGGGCCACTTTCACGTGTTGAACTGTGTATGAAACATGATTGAACATTGGTTCTTGCTGTATTTTCTTTTGAATGTTGCTATCTTGGGTGAAAGACGAGTCAGCCTTCTTAAAAGTCTTACACAAGATTGGTATTAAAGTATTAATTCTGACTGTTTTTGGCTAGCATAGGATCAAATTTAACATATTTAGAGCCTAAACACAAAGATGGGTTGTCTTTCAGCTACTATTCCCAAATTGAGCCAGGGTAATGCTGTTGTCATGGCTGGAAGCTTCTGCAGAGATACCGTGAGACATGCAGTCCTAACTTGATCATGGGCTGCCTAAGAGCAAGAAAAAAAGTGTCAATTTTTTTTTCTTTTGAAAATCAAAACTGTCTAATTTTTATATTTCTACACATTGCTGAGACTTTTATATCCTAATTCTGTACATCAGGTTCTATATGACATTGGTGTTGTATCTACCAAGGAGCCTTTCAAATGTGTCATAAACCAGGGAATTATTCTTGGGGAAGTAAGTATACTTGCTTGTCCATAGTAAAGTGATAATTTCATCAGAGAGTTTCTCATGGTTGGAGTGGCAGGTTCAATTTATGGCCTGCAAAGATGCAGATGGAAACTATGTATCTGCAGAGTTTGCAGCTGAGATGGGTGAATATCTTGAAGAAATCATTCCAGAGGAAAGAGTATGATCATCTCCATGTTTTGATATATTTTCCATTCTATTTTTGTTCGTTTATTATACTGAATATGCGCTTATAAGTCCTGGCATTTCATCTTGTTATTTTTGGTGAATCCTTATGTAGGTGGTGAAGTCTGGGGAGTTTTTTGTGTTGAAAGACAACCCAAACATTCGTTTGATTGCACGTGCTCATAAAATGAGTAAAAGTAGGGGAAATGTTGTCAATCCTGATGATGTCATTTCTGAATATGGTGCAGATTCTCTTAGATTATATGAAATGTTCATGGGACCATTTCGGTAATATTTGGTTGAATTTATTTTAGTATTTTAATCATTATGTATAAAGAGGGAACCCAACAAAGATGCTTGTTGCATTTTGCTTATAGAGACTCAAAAATATGGAATACTAGCGGCATTGAAGGGGTTCATCGATTTTTGGGACGAACTTGGAGGCTGATTGTTGGCTCACCTTTACCTCATGGCACATTCAGAGATGGAACAGTGGTCACTGATGAGGAACCTACTATGGAACAGCTACGCGCTCTCCATAAATGCATTGCTAAGGCGTGTTTTTCACACTTTCGACTTTTAACTTATGCACATCTTATTAATTGTGGCAATGGTGCATTTTCTGCAAAGAAGTATGTGCTTGCTACAGAACTATAGGTGGTTTGTAATGTGCAATCTAGCATGCCGGGAATTTGTCCAGATAAGATCATAATTTTTCAATGTGATCTGGAACGGTATTTCATCAATTTAGGAGTGCACAAGTAACATGAACTTTGAAATCTAAGATTCATTGTTAGCTTTCTGACAGATGAATTTTTTTTTTTTTGGTTTTTTCAAACAGGTGACAGAAGAAATTGAAGGGACAAGGTTCAATACTGGAATTTCTGCAATGATGGAGTTCATTAATGCAGCATATAAGGTATTATTCATTGAGCCAACGAAGCTTGAATTTTTCTGCATATATGGCTGATCCTTGTACTGATTTTGGTACACATACAATGAATGACATGAATAGTTGATAATGTTGGATGTACTCTTATGAGGCTCCTCCTTCCCCAGTTTCCTCTTCTTAATGAGCTTGATTTGTATTTGTTTAGGAATAGTATGCAAAGTTGAATAAGCTTGTGATCTACGTACATAAGTTTTCTGGCTACCATGCAAAAGCTCATACTTGTGGGCAATCCTCGGAAAATTTTCTTTTGGGACATCTGCTCAATCTTGTTTAACTTTTTTTTTTTCTTTTATGTCCTGTTGAATCGCTTTTTGTGTGTTATCTAGAAGACTGCTGCCTTCTATATTCTTCAGTTTTTTGTTTGATGCTTGCCTTTGTCCATTTGTCATCTGATTTTTTTTTTTTAAATTCACGTCATCAGTGGGATAAACATCCGAAAGCCATTATTGAGGCATTTGTCTTGTTGCTTTCGCCTTATGCACCTCACATGGCGGAGGAGCTTTGGTCTCGCCTCGGTTATACAGATTCAATAGCATACGAGGCCTTTCCAAAGGTATAATTTCTGTTCAAATTTATATATGTATTTTTACAGCTCGTATTTGTAGAGTAACTTGCTGTAGGACTAGGGGTAGGGGTGTGGTGGTGTGATTACCTCATAATCTTGTACGTGCTCCAATTACAGGCTGATCCTAGGTACTTGAAGGAATCAACCATTGTACTACCAGTCCAGATAAATGGCAAGACTAGGGGTACAATTCAGGTTGAAAAAGGATGTTCGGAGGACGATGCTTTCGCATTAGCTTCGCAAGACGTGAAACTTTCCAAGTATCTCGATGGGAAGCCTATCAAAAAGAGAATCTTTGTTCCTGGAAAGATCTTAAATGTTATCTTGGATCGACGAAATGCCAAGGTGGGCAGCATCCAACAATCCTCGTGCACCTAGTATTCATAAATTTGCTGCCCACACTTTTAAGTGCAGAGAAACAGGACAGCGTTAGCTAGCATCTACCCTGCAAACCAATGCATATGTCATAGATTACAGGTTCAAATACTTTATGTTTTAAATCATACAAAAACATGGAAATAGATCTCACTAGCTCTGAACATTTTTACAGCTGTTTTTTTCCTTTCTTTTCTTTTAGGAACAGGACAGCAGCTCCCTACAGGATTGCTCTTGGATCTTTTGGCTTTAGTCATCCATTTGTATAAAAATTTGACATTTTGATGTTTAAAATAAATTTGGAATTACATGTTTATATTTTACTTGTTGTAACTTGTAACCTTCCACGGCATGTGAATCCCCCATAATTTGGTTGTGCAACATCGCAGAATCCTCTTCTATGAATTCGACCTTTTTCCATCCAAGTATTTTACTCAATAGTTGATGCATTTTTCTTTAATATGAGGAGAAGAGTTCGAAACCTCGTTCCTTGAAAAAAAATGAAAATTCCAACTTTACCTAATATTCGTTTGCATGAATCTGTTACTTTAAGATTTGATTTAAGATGACCCAAACTCAACAAGTTGATGGGATTGGTCCATATTGACATTAACTTACCGTCAAAGGAAAAATGGGCCAAAGGCCTTCAGCCCA
>JAQSVH010000011.1:9838714-9859799 GCA_029448705.1 Adansonia digitata | reverse complement strand
CAACAAGTTGATGGGATTGGTCCATATTGACATTAACTTACCGTCAAAGGAAAAATGGGCCAAAGGCCTTCAGCCCAGCATCTAGTTAAATGGATTGGCGAGATTGGCGGTGGCCGGTGGGTCGTTAAGTGAGAAAAATAAATGAGGAAACCAAGAACCCTCTTTAATTTCGTTGTCAAAAATTTCCCTGTTGACTTGAGGGAGACAGCGTAATGAATGTGTTGGACTAAAAGAAATGGAAGTAAGAAAGGGACTGGCATAGCCAACTTAACCCAAACCCCAAATTTTCAAATGTAAACACACCGTCTGCCCTTTCTTTGTTGTTCTGAAAACTTTTTATTTGATTATTTGATCGGTTATGAAGATGATAAAAACTTGTTCTTGAGTTGGGCCAGTGTGATCGGTTGCGGGAAGAAGCATGACGAAGAAAGCCGCGGCTCCGGTACCAGTGCGTCATGTCATCTGGTTAGGCTGGAAACTCGTCGTCCTCCTCTCCTTCGCTCTTTGCTTCTTCGCTCTCCTTCGTCTCCATTTGTCCCCAGACATCTCTTCTTCCACTAACTCTTTCTCTCTTGAGCGTTCGAGATCTCGTATTTCGGGCGCTAACTTCGACGGTCCCCCTAAGATCGCCTTCCTCTTCCTTGCCCGCCTCAACCTTCCTCTTGATTTTCTCTGGGGCAGCTTCTTCGAGGTTCGTTCTTGCTTTTACTTCCCCAAACCCTTCTTCCTTTTTTTTTTTTCCCCTCTACTGTCTCGAAATTTCCGCTAATTTCAATGTGGGACTGAAATTTCCGCTAATTTCAATGTGGGACTTTCTTACAGAATGCTGACATGGCCAATTTCTCCATTTATATACACTCTGCCCCTGGCTTCGTCTTCGACGAGTCGACTTCGCGGTCACATTTCTTCTACAATCGGCAATTGACTGATAGTATTCAGGTGATTACTCGTCGAAGATTTAAACTTTGTTTGCGTAAATAAGAAGATTTGAACTTTGTTGGGATTTATGGGTCACCTCATAAGCGTCTTCCAGGTGTTATGGGGAGAATCAAGTATGATAGAAGCAGAAAGATTGTTACTTGCAGCTGCTCTAGGGGATCCAGCAAATCAAAGATTTGTTCTTCTCTCTGACAGGTTTGTAATTTTTTAAGTTTTTTCCCCCTTGATGGGTGTTTTTGTTTATATTATAACTAATTAAATAAAGGGTTTTTACAACAAGTTGTTTTATAATTGTGCAGTTGTGTCCCTTTATACAACTTCGGCTATATCTACAGATATCTGATGGCTTCTTCTAGGAGTTTCGTGGACAGGTAGATGGCGGGCCTTTTTCATTCTTGAGGTGCCAAGCATTGATTTGTTTATTTTTTTCCTTTGTATTTTGTGCATATGAAAAAAAAAGTTGTATATTTTGATTTGAAGAAAAGAAAATTTTGTTTTGCAGCTTTCTTGATGTAAAGGAGGGGCGTTACCACCCAAAAATGTCTCCAGTAATACCAAGGGAGAAATGGCGAAAAGGATCTCAGGTTATTTACTGGAAATGTGGATGAATTGACCTCAGACTTTGAATTTGAAAAACTTCTTAATAGCTTTAAAAAGAACCTTTTAACATCCGGTCTAATTCCTTGTTTGAAACGGAGCTTGTTTCAAATATTGCCTCTCTCGTCTACCCGACGTATTTTCTGTAGAAGTGGCTCTACTTTTGAGAATTGCTGTTGTAACTTATTTCAGAAGCCAAATGGATGAATTGCTCATGTTTCATCATCATCATTGGGCATTTCTATAAGCTTCAGTACACATTTATTGTATCAATTGAATTTAACTTGGCCTTGTATTTGCAGTGGATCTCTTTGATAAGGTGCCATGCAGAAGTCATCGTAGATGACAAGGTTGTTCTTCCGGTCTTTAAGAAATTCTGCAAGGTTTGTAGTTGATTATATCATGTGTTTGCTTTCAATTGGTTTTCTCTTTTTGTTATTGTGAATGATTCCTATCTACAAATTATTTCTTTTTAGAGATCATTTTTCCCCCTCCTCTGGCCTGTTGTTTTGCTGCATAAATGTTATGATAATATCTGGGTCTTCTTGGGGTGATCTCCTAAACTGCTTGTCCAGGGTTTGTGAATGTTTATCAAACAAACTAAAGCTAGGATAAAAGAGTTGGTCTGAGTTAGCTAACTAGGTCTCTGTATTTTTTTTTTTCTCAATCCTCCTGTGGTTTGATCTACTGATGTAGAAAGTACACTCTGAAATGTTTATCAAATATACTATGGCTAGGATAAATGGAAAACTTTATTCTGAACTAGTCTAGTCGGGCAGCTGTTTGATGCTATGCACAACTCTCTATTGGTGTTTTCTTTTGTTTCTGCTATCATGTGCTTATAAATTGGATCATATGGAACTTCAATCTGAGATTGAAATTTACTTTTGTTTGCAGCGGCGCCCTCCTCTTGACTCCAGTAAGGGAAAGCTGAATATTGTAAGTGAGTTCAATCCCCAAATGAATGCAATTAGGCTGACTGATTGGGGCTTTTTAACCATTTGGAAAGTTAATGCAGGGGCTAAACTTTATTGTGATCGCGAATATATTTCCTTTGATGTGATTGATGACTTCTTTTTGATTGGGCAGAAACTGCAAAAGCAGCACAATTGTATCCCAGATGAACATTATGTGCCGACATTGTTAGCAGTAAGTAAAGAATCACTATATCCATTCCAACTTTGTCTTTCTTCCCAACGATCTTCTGGTTTTTCTTCTCGGCTTTTAATGGTTTCCACCAATTTTGTTCTTGAATAAATAAAAATGGTTGCTTCAGTTTTATATATGGCTTTTCTGATTTTACATTTGGAATCACATGTTCTAATTAGTCCCTAGTTTTTTTTTTTTTTCCCCGTTAGATGAGTGACCTTGAAAGTGAGATAGAACGAAGAACACTGACCTATACCTTGTGGAATCAGTCTGCTGCAAAAATGGATAACAAAGCTTGGCATCCTGTTACATTCAACTATGCAGATGCAACTCCTAAACGACTCAAGGAAATAAAGGTTATCATGTTGCCTCTTGTCTACTATTTGTTGGACAACTTCTTGGATGTCTGACCTGATATCTTTTCCATATGAATTCTTCTACTTTGATTTGAGATAGAAGAAATTTTTAAGCTGTTTGTTTTGGTAGTCAAGCTTTGATCTTTATGATTGCTCAATTTTGCTTGGTTCTTTATTGATCTTATAACCTCTCTAAACTAACATTTGTGCTCGAATGACATCTTACTTGGTGCTGGGCTCCTTGCTTTTTGTGGTCCATTATTGTGAATGTTATATCTCACCACATTCTCTGTTGTTTGCTTATTTGAACAGGATATCAACCATATATACTACGAGAGTGAATTCCAGACAGAGTGGTGTCAATCTAACTCTACATCTGTTCCCTGCTTTTTATTTGCAAGGAAGTTTTCGCGAGGAGCTGCCATGCGCCTCTTGAGCCAGGGGGTGGTTGGCCCCTTTGAAGCCTCCTCGTTATTAGGCAATCACTGATGATCATGGATCACAATTTCTTGCACCAAGTAACTCTCAGCTGATCCGCTTGTAAGAACAGTTAGTGTGGCAAGCAGAATGCCTGCTAAAGTTTTGCTGATATACCAACACGATTGCATACGCAGAATAGCTTTTAGTTCAAAAAACGGAATTTGATTTGGCAGATAGAGTTGGAAGATCAAACATATTGCAGGAGTTGGATACCACTATTGTTGGTGCTAATTGAATGATAGGGAAAATCTGATTGATCTTATATGTTTACTTGCTAGGTAAAGTTTGACCTTTATATTACATTTTGTATAATTATTTTTTAGTGTAACAACTCCAAAATTACAATGATTATAGATATTACAATGATCGTTAGGCCAATCTAAAATATCAGCCTAATCATGTTGTAGCAATGGTTTCTGTTGCTCATTTGACTTACGAATTGGCTGTCTAATTTTGTCACAGCCATTGTTTCTTTTTGAGTTCCTAACTTGAGATAGGGAAAGACATCATAAATGTTGAGATTCGAAAGTTATGCTTGTTGGATATTATAGTTTTAAGTTTTCAAAGTGATTGAATGAATTACTTGCTTTATTTATTATTACACATCCAAAGATCAGTTTCTCTCTGACCTAGGCAATGAACCCTAACACTAAACAGTAGAAAAAACCCAAAATTGGCAATCAACCTAAACCTCCAACACCACCAATTATACAATCGGTAATGGTTAAACCTAGAAGAATCTTAAACAAATAATTAATTAGTTTCTCGCTTTGTAATAACTCTTTCCACCAACCGTTTGAGTTGCCTTTCAAGTTATAACCCAACAGCATTGATGCATCACATCTCCGAAAGATGAAAATAAGTTAGATGGTAGCAGCTGAGAGCTAGAAACACCTGCCCCTCCATGCATCCCGGCAACAATTGATTCAAACAGCAAAAAGAAGCTCATATCCATGATTCACCCAAAGTAGATCAAGGCTTTGGATGGTAGAAGAAAGAAGACAAATTACCTGCACTTGGCAGTCGTGAAGCAATAGCCTAAGAAAAGCAGCCGATGCGGCTGCGTCAATCAAGATAAACGCCATGCATAAGTTTTCTCAGTGTTTTCCACGTTTGGACGTGAAAACTTGTAGTATTCATAAGCACATTGAGATTCACAAAGTGTGTTGAGAAGTATATCATGGTTGCTTCTGAAATCTTTTGACCTTTTAATGGCAATTTTGGCACATCTGCCAAATGTATGAAATTTACCCTAAAACTATTCATCCAAGAACATATCATAAGCTTCGTTCATCTTAAAGTTAACACCCACTTCACTCATTTCCCACCACAAAGTTGACAGTGTTGCAACTATTTCTTCATGTTTCGGATGAGCATTTTGACCAGAGAAAAATGTGGTAACTGTACCATGCAGGTCTATAAAACTCCATCCTGGGAGTTTTCTCAAGCCCAGAGACCTCATTTGGGTCCATGCCTCCCCCACGCTGTTCCATTTACTCATAGAAGCATAACAGTGTGCTATCTGGACATAGTTTCCCGCACTTGTAGGCCTGAAATTGATGACGTCTTGGGCAATAACATCTGCAAGTTCCAGTTTATCATTTGTTCGACAGGTATCAAGAAGCATGCTTAAAACATCAACGGCAGGCTCTTCAAAGTTCCCCTTGTAGAAGTTATAAGCTTCCTCCACCCTTCCCGCTCGACAAAGGAGATCAACAATGCAAGCACGGTGCTCAACTCCTGGTTGAATCCCATAATCTCTAGACATTGACTGGAATATGTTCAGACCCTGGTCAACAAGCCCGTTGTGACTGCAGGCAGAGAGAATTGAAAGAAAAATCACCTTATTTGGTTTCATTCCTGAATGCAGAAGCTCAAAATACATGCTCAAAGCTATCTCCCCTTTGCCATGACTACCATATCCTGCAATGATTGTGCTCCATGAGATTAAGTCCCGTTGCAACATCAGCCTAAAACACTTAACAGCAGTGTCTAAATCACCACATTTACAGTACATGTCCACAAGAGCTGTATCCACCAAAACGCATGGCCTAAGACAATTTCTAATAATAAAGTTGTGGAACCGCTTTCCCTGATGTAGAGCACCGGTTGATGCAGAGGCTTGAAGCAGGATGACAACAGTTAACGAATCCGGTTTTTGAAGGGTTAACCTCATTTTATTGAAGAAGAACATGGCCTTGGATAAATAGTCATTTTGGGCACATCCGGCAATTATTGCATTCCAAGAAATCGAATCCTTTTTGTCCATCCTCTCGAAAACAGCACAACTTCGCTCCAAATTACCACACTTGGCATACATGGTAACAAGAGAGTTTTGGGCTGGAATATCTATTGTCAATCCCTGCCTTAAAATATAAGCATGGATGGAGGTTCCTAAATCAAAAGCACCCAGGTGAGCACAGGCGGCAAGAGCACTAGTTATGGTGGCAGTGGATGGCTCTACTCTTGACTTTAACATATGATAGAAAACTGTCAGGGCCTTGTCAGCACAACTATTTTGCACTAGCCCAGAGATCATTGCTGTCCATAAAACCACATCTTTTTCCGATACCCCTTCAAAAATCTGAGAGGCAGCATCAATACTCCCACAGTTTAAATACATAGCCATAAGTGCTGTTTGAACATGTGTGTCTGAATCAAACCCATCTCTTAAAATCTGCCTATGCACCACCCTTCCTAGATCAAGCTTACGCTGCGCTGCAACAGCAGTAACCAAAGAACCAAAAGTTTGCTGATCAGGGTCCATACTTCCTATCTTCATTCTGTATAAAAGTTGCAAAATTTCTTCAACATTCCCTAACTGAGCATAACCCGAAATCAAAGAATTCCATGATATTTTATCTCTTTGGACCATGAATTCAAACAAAACTCTAGCTTCCGCAATGCTCCCACATTTGATATATGCATTTAATAACGAATTCCCCAAAGCTATATCGGATTCAAAGCCATATAAAACCGCACAGCCATGCAAAGCCTGTAGGTAGGCTACCTTCAATGCTCCGGAGAGCAAGCTTAAGAAAGTAACCGGACTAGGCCCAATCCCACTGCATCGCATTTCATTATACATAGAAAAAGCACTGTCCAGATCGCCACCACGACAATAACAACCAATAATGGCAGTCCAGGGAACAACATCTCTATTAGGCGTTTTGTCAAAAACCTTGCGAGCATTTGTTGTGCGATCGAATTTTGAGTAAAAATTTATCAAAGAAGATGCAGTGTAGGAGTCTGAAGAAAACCCATGAAGTATAATTTGTTGGTGTATTGAGAGGCCAATAGAGAAGAGGTTCAGAGAAGTGCAGGCTTTGAGGAGGCTGGGGAACGTGTAGGAATCAGGAAGAGTATTAGATTTGAGCATGGATATGTAGGTGACGAGGACTTCATCGTAGTACCCCTGTGACGATAGACGGTTAACGAGGGAATTGAATGATTTGGTGCTGCTGGTAGTAGTGGATATTAGTTTGTTCATCAGTCATCCTACCTTAAGACAGGCACGTAAGGTTCGAATCTTGGAAGGTTTAACAAGGAATACTTTTTTTAGCAAACAAGTGAACTGTGCAAGTTCGTTCTTGCGTTATGCTTCTGTTACAAAATCTGATAATCCAGCCATTTGTTTCCCAATTCTGAAATTAACAGATTCGAGCTGAAAGCTGAATTATGGCCAAAACTCAAAGACCAGGTTGAAATTTACCCGTTTTATCCTGTAGAATGATAAGCGCTATACCAAAACCGAGTGCTACTTTTCCAATTGAACCGTAAGAACTGAATTTCAGATCAAATTATTACATTTTTATTAGCATCATTTGGTGGAATAAACAAGTTCCATGGATTCTAAGATCGATCAAAGTATTTTTTCTTTTTCTTCTCTGGGATTGAACCACATCAACCCAGCGTAAGAAAAAAAAAAACAGCCTGAGGATTGCGTACAACTCTATTAGTAACAATGCAATGATGATATAAAGAATAAGCCCGTCAATTTCATAAGCTAGTTTCATTTTTTCTTTGGATATTCCCTTGCCCCGAAGATGGTTGATCCAATTCTGACATTGGTACTGCCCATTTCAATCTGCAAAAACAATGAGATAATCCTTTAGATAAAAATAGGATCTCCAAAGTATTAAAAGAATTGAATGCTATTTCTAGGGGTTTTGGCTGTCGGAAAGATAACACGCAAAGGCTATGTTACTTTGACTTTTCATTTCCCTTGAAGTACTCGTATCTAACAACTGTGACCAACATATATTCAGACATGGGCCTGGGGCTATAATCCTCCAAATATATAGAAAAACTTAGAAAAAATTGAGTATACTCGTGTCAGACACAACTCATATCCAATACTTACTCTCAAGTCCGAATAACATAGTGCAAAGGAACATGGCTTTGTGCACAAGATGTGGTAAGAGCATAAACATTTGCACAATATTTTAGTGCTAAAGAGAAGACAAAGCTTATTTTGTTACAAATCCAAGTTTTCTTTTCTAGGTGGCAATATGCAAATAACACTTACAGCTAGCTCAAAGTCACCAGACATTCCCATTGATAGTTCACATTGCTCTTCTGGTATTCCAAGAGCCTCGCAGACCTCACTTCTACAATTTGCTAATGTCTGGCTAAATCAAAAAATATTGTAAGACAAATAAAGTAACAATTGAATGTAAAGATGAAGCAAAATAGGAAGTGCAACCACCTTGAAATTCTCTGGTGTTGATGTATAATCAAGCATCCCAATTGTCATCAATCCACAAAATTGAAGGTTCGGGCAACTCAGACTAACATGTTTTGCAAGTTCCACACAACCTGAAGGCTCAACACCAGATTTTGCTGCAATAATATGATGCAGGACAATAATATAAAAACGACTTCCAAGTGATAGATAAAAGTCTTAACATGCTAACCAGAGGAAAGCAACATATTTATTGGCCAATATAGTTGAACTAATTTCACAGCATATTCAGCCCCAATTGCCAGTTGATATATTGATGGAACATAGTATGGAACTGGGAGCTAAAGAAACCATACCAGTTTTATCTAGTAAACTTAATAACAAAGTCATCAGAATAAGCTTGAATGCTGAAGCCTTAACACAAGTCAAGTAAAAATATTATATTTGGTGGTAACACGATAAAATAAACTTACATTCCTCTCCACTGGTATTCACCTGGACTAAGACTTTTAAAGGCTTTCTTCCAAAGCTTCCAACTACACGATTAAGATGATTCGCAATCTGGTCAAAAAAAGGGAAGATGCTCAATATTTAGCCACAATATGAGTGATATTCTTGATGTTAGCAATCAACTGCTATGACTTAATGATCATTGATATAAGGAAAAAAAAAATCATATTGGTCTTTCTCAGTAAAATTAGACTTAAAATTAGCTATAAATCAACATAAGGTTGTATCTATTTGAGTTCCTGTCAACAAATTGACGTCGCAGAAGTTGTTCTCAAATATTGTGTCAGCAAACATAGGGAATACGTTATAGCAACCCTTAACAGTTTACTAATGGAAAATGAACAGAAGACTTTAGAAATCCGTAATTTACCTTCTCATCATCTACAGTTTCCACCATTGCAAGGTTTGGCACACCAGCTGCACAAGAATGAAGAATAAGTTAATACACACCACACATTTCTCTCCAGAACTACAAGCAAAACCACGTGAAGTAAAAGTTCCGCTTCAAAAAACAATGATAAGTGGGCACCTTTAAAGTAGTAATAAACTAAGATATGAGCATGACATTCGAATCAAAAGTCCCAAATCAAAAACACATTCTTAACCCACAAAGAAAGTAGCACTAATCTTCTAACTGTTTTAGTTACTAGAACAGAACGGTTTACATCGACTTTCACCAACAGGCTTTGCTTACCAATCAAAGGCTTAACTTTATTGCTCTGCAAATTCCCAATGAAATGCCACTCTATGTCATCCGGACGCTGCAATTGTAGTCACAAAAGTTCAAAACTTAATTACAAAAAAAGTTTATTACTTTGGTGCTTTATCTTTTCTAAAATGAAAATAAAAAAAAATGAAAATTAGTCCTTGTATGTAGCAAAAATTTTACGAATTCGATGCTTTTTTTAAAAGCAAATGGAAAAAGAACCTGAGGGGCTTTTTCGACGAGTTCTTGGACGTAGTTTTCAGCGAAACAGCGATGACCAGCGTCGTAGACTTGACGAATGACAGAGACGGGTTTCGTTTTACTGACGGCAACCACGCGGATCCGCTGCGATTCACGACCACACCGCTCGGCTGCCTGGTGGACTCTCTGGAGGACAGACCGGAGAGCCGATGCTGCCACTCCGTCCATCGCCGCCGATGAGGCTGCCATCTCTTCTTCTTGTTGATGTTTTGCGTTGTTAGCGTTGCACTCTTCCAGATTGTTCATCAGCGCTTGTGATCACGCTTCCGTCGCGCCGTTCAGACTTCAGCCTCAGGATTAGGCCAAACGTTGCGTTTTAGGCTTGGGATAATACGGTGCGTCGATAATTTCATTTTTTGCAATTTTTTATGCCCAATAGTCCAACTTTCTAATTGCACTATTGAGGCGCAAGCGTGTCCGAAACTCGTATACTTTTAAGGCATAAAAAGAATTTGTACTATAACTATAATTTGGCTCCATGGTATAACTATTTAAGCATCGGAATGTCCTTTGATCCTGAGACCATGGTTAACTTCGTAAAAAGAGAAAAAGGGAATAGCTATTGAGAAGCAAAGTTGTAGGTGAAGATGAAGACGAAGATGATCTGTAAATGTAAGATATCCGGATTAATTTATTATCTTAATTCAATATTATCTTGGACCCTGAAACCATGTTTTCTACAGCATGAAAATCTTACCAAATGAAACTTTAACTAAAAAACTATTATTCCCTAGAATCGTGTGTGTCACCTACTCAAACTATCTCCTATCAAGATCGTTTACTTCAATTTCACTGTGCCCCTTGTTTCAACTCAAATTTCACACACCAATTAAGCAATGGTTTCCCTTAGCCTTACCTCTCTCGCATTGCTTTCATTTCTTTTCTTAAATTTGGCTTATTCACTAGAAGGCTACACCTCGAAATCGCTACCATACAATGTCTCCACCCATGCCCCTATGAAACTTACGAATGTGATAGACTCTTGCTGGCGAGCCAAGTTCGACTGGGCTACCAATCGCAAAGCTTTGGCTGATTGTTCGGTTGGCTTTGGCAAAGCAGCAATGGGAGGCAAATATGGAGCAATATATGTAGTTGCAGACCCTTCTGATGATCCCATTGAACCTATACCCGGCACGCTTCGCTATGGTGTCATTCAATCGAGTCCACTTTGGATCATTTTTGCCACAGATATGGTCATCAAGCTCGAAAATGAACTGATAGTGAATAGTTTTAAGACTGTTGATGGCAGAGGAGCTATCGTTGAGATTGCATATGGACCCTGCATAACAATTCATGGCGTTACCAATGTTATCATACATGGGATTAGCATTCATGACTGCCAGCCAGGGAAGGCTGGTTTAGTTAGGAGCTCCCTGACGCATGTAGGGAAACGTGGAGGCTCCGATGGCGATGCAATCAGCATTTTTTCGTCTTCTAATGTTTGGATCGATCATTGCTATCTCGCTCGTTCTAGTGATGGCCTGATTGATGTGATTCATGCTTCAACCGCTGTCACAATCTCTAATAACCATTTCGCTCAACATCATAAAGTCAGCATTAAAATTTCAACTTTTTTCACTACGGCCTTCGATATATGAGATAGTTGTCTTTTAACCAATTAATCATAATATCCAAATTGCAGGTGATGCTGTTAGGCCACAGCGACAAATTCACTGCAGACGAAGTTATGAAAGTTACCGTAGTTTTTAACCGTTTTGGTGAGGGACTTACTGAGAGAATGCCAAGGTAAAGTAGACAGCAAGAGTTTTGGCACTAGTTTCTAATCATATTTGTGGTAATTTGATCTGATATATACATATATATATATATATAATTTGGGGGCAATGACAGGGTAAGGATAGGCTACGCCCATGTTGCCAACAACAGATATGATGAATGGAAGATGTATGCCATTGGTGGCAGCGCTAATCCAACCATTTTCAGTGAAGGAAACTACTTCATAGCACCCGATGATCCTGATTCCAAAGAGGTTACCAAGAGAGAAGCAAGTGACTGGAATACTTGGAGATGGAAGAGTTCAAAAGATTTCTTTATTAATGGTGCTTATTTTGTTCCATCTGGCAATGGAAGTTCCGCTCCTCTTTATAGCAAAGCACAATCCTTCATTGCTGCTCCAGGATACATGGCTCCTGCTTTAACATCTGATGCTGGTCCTTTACGTTGTCTTGTTGGCAAACCATGCTTGCTATAAAACCTTAAAACTTGTTTCTATCCATTTGTCATTAGTACCCATTTCCAACTTATTTTCTTTTCGTTATTTAAACTTAGTTGTTCAGTTGAAAGAACCAAATAAAGAAAGTTAAAAGCATTTTTTTTTGGCACAAAGGATGCCTTAGCTTGGGATAGGAAAAGGATTGCAGACTCTAAAATTCGAACTCCAAATTTGCTACTGAATACCTATTCTTAAGGACAGTTTCATGAACCAATTGAGCTAAGCTTTCCAAGTTGGAGAAAGTTAGATATGCTTAGTTAGGAAGACGTGGCAGCAAAATCAGAGGATTGAATCCTCAGCTGGATCAAATTTCTGTTACTATAAACAAAGAAAGAACAAACCATGCATTAAGGAGGTTTCTCCTACAGTTCCAAAATGATTACCAAAGTAAGAAAAGAATAAAGTTGTGTTTTGCTTTCACTTTGCTCACACTCACACTTTTGTTCAGAAAAGCCGATTCTCATTGCTTTGAACCCCACATGTTACAGGTGCTTTAGATTTTACTTTCATCAAGAACCAAATACCAACCCCGATTCCTATGGCTCCAGCAGCTGAAACTGCAGTTACAGTCCCTGCAACAATATGAAATCATCAAAGCCGTCCTAATCTTTGTTTTTCCATAGACAAGTTCATCATCTAGAGCATAATAATTTTCATCATTAGCAGTTTAGCACTATTAATACAAAATGCTGAACTGAATTTTAAAAATTTCACCTGCAATGACTCCTGTGCTTCTGCGCCGCCTAGAAATGCCATGATCTGCAGAACAGATAGCACCCAATGATTGGCAAAAAAGTGATCAGAAAATTTCATGGCAAGACATTCCAATCAAATCTAAACAGCCTTGTCAAGAGAAACAAGGAAAAAATGCTTGATAATTAACAGGAGAAACAATTTCTAGGGAGATATGTATCATGCTTCTAACAAATCCAAGATTGTCCATATCAGCCTTAAAACGTACCTTTACAGTAGGAGGTAACATTTTCCTCCATACATATACACAAGAAATTCTGTGTTTGTGTATCAAATCCACATGTTCCAGCTCCCTTCGATGGATCCTGACACTGAAGGCAGTTCGTAGTTACCGGAACATCAAAATCAACCTGAATTCCATATTGGGGTACCTGGTTATAAGAAGAATCATTAGCTGTACCAATAGTTCTCCAATACACAATTGTATATGAAGCGCAATACTTCAGCATCAGCCTTAAGGACTCCGTTGCTTTGGGATAGTAAGAGCAGCAAGAACTACCAGCTAATGCTGTGGCACATTCAGGTAAATGCCTGCAAAGATAACTACCACTATCGCACGATTGGTCACACTGGTCAGGGAATCTCTGACAGAAGATAGGCTTTGGCTCGACGATCAAATAATCCTCACTGCAATTGAAGAAGAGATAATCATTTTCGGGGGACAGTGACAAATGTGTGCTTGTGTCAAGGCTAAAAGGCCTAGTCGGACGGAAGTTATCGCCATCTTGACAATTCCACATAAGTGGGTCGGTTACCAGAATGTGATGATCAGAGTAACTAATGCTGCGTACAGGATATCGACCGGAAGGCGTACGAAGCTCGAGCTTGCCGTTGATAGGTTCGGGGCAAGCAAGCATGTGCCTGTAATAAGGGCTGCCACAGCCATCATCAATCCCAAAGGGGTAGTTTATAGGGATATCACCACAACTGGTTCTACAAAGGCTTGCTTCAGCTTCTATTAAGGTAAGAGATGGAAAGATGAATAAAATTACTGAGGAACATAAAAAGAGAAATGAAGAAATTTTATGTTGTGATATAGCGGGTTTGAAGGTGAAGATCAGAGAATCCATCAGAGTTATGGTGGAATGGAAGGTTTTGTTTTGTTTTAAGTTCAAGCAATCATCAGAGGAAATAAAGTGAGGTCTTAGAGAAAGAACCTATCGAATTAATGTTGTTTCTTTTATTTATTTAGTTTTTGGGTACTTGTCAATATTAAAAATAAAAGGGGATATATTTCGAATCGAACCCAAATTTAGATAAGTCACAAACATGACCATTGTTTTCTTTAAAGGTTTTACTATTTTTTCTTTTGTGTTTTTTAACCCCCATTTTATAGTTATGGATAAACTTCAAAGATTTGGTTAAAGTATATAATACATACGTAATAATTTTTTTTACGAAAAAAGCATACATATCGAAGGTGTTCATGGATCGAACCTGGTTTGGATCAAGTTTATGCAAGATGTTAATTTCGTATATATTTAGTTAAGTTCAATTTGACTCAAAATATTAGTTTTAAATTTTGTTTAGATTCATTTATATTTATAAAAAGATAATCCAAATCCGATTAAGCACATCTATATATATTTTAAAAAAATAAATATTTTATTTTAATTTAATCTTTAATAATTTTATTTTTTATTAAGTTCTTAAAAATTAACAACTAAAAATATTTTTTTAATATTTACATTATAATATTTTATATATTTAATCTTTATACGATATAATTACATTATATATAAAAATAAAACTAATATATCATATAATTGAAAATGAAGTGGGGTCGGGCTGAACTTAAGCATTAAATATTGAAATCAAGACTTGATCATTTTTTAAATGACTTTTTTTTTATTTAAATTTTTTACCGATATAATATTTTTATTTAAATCTTTTTAAAATATCAGAAAAAACTTCTGATTTGAAAAGATAACTCCAACCTCAAACTGGTTAATTACATGCAAACATATTAACTATTAGTAAAAGAAGTATTTGTTCAATGTAAAATGGATTTTGCCTTTATTAATTTGCTGAACTTTGTTAGATAAATAATTTTATTTGTTGTTTTCTGCTTTGAGTTAAGTAGAAATTAATGACCAAAAATAATTCTTCATTTTTTTTAATCTATTTTTAAGTCTAACTTTAAACATGGAGCCTTGAAATTATACCCCGTCACAGCTGAGCTGCCTTTTGTCGTTAAAGTTTAAGAGGGTAAAAAAAAAAGGGGGCGTGAAACCTAAACCTTCAACGCCCAAACCAGACGGAATACAAGCATACAATTGCAAACTTTAGTGTTAGTTTGAAAACAAGTGCAACAAACAATTTCATCTGACAATGATATAAAGTTGACGTTCATCCCACGACTACTTGAGAGAGGCCAAAACTAACACCACCTTGCTAGGCGGCAGCTTGAATTGATCATCCCCAGACTTTCAATTATTCTCTACACTTCATTTTCAAATTAATGTTTCACCCTCTAAATTTTGGTGACTTGTTTGCTTACTGTTTGTTAGGCCCTTTGATAGGATCTAAGTTTGACATCAGAATGTTGAAGTCGGACGTGGATTAAAGCCGACGTTGGTTTAGAATTTGAATCCTAGCGTACAACTCCTTCTATCTCAGTCAAAATTGAAAGAAGCATGCGGTTTGAAAGGTTCTTTTGCAAATTCAACTTTGTTGGCTGAGAATAAAAAAAAAAAGATAGGTATTACACATTGACAGGGAAACCATACTCATTTTTCGTGTATTCAATTGAAAATCTGAATCGAATTATTCAAAGTGAAACATTAAAAAGAAAGAATGAAGTCTGTGTATGTGTTCTTCTAATCCTCCCCACAACAATGTTAAAAAAAATATAAACATTTAATCTCCTTTCATACCCAATGAAAAACATCTAAAAAAAATTAATAACAAGGAAAAAGGGGTTAAAAGGAAGGTGCTGATCTATTGTCTGCTGTTTGTGGTGTTGGCATTGCTGCTATTGTTGTTGGAAGTGTTGATGCTACTATTTGGGTGAGCACCGCCAATGATGGAGGCGATGGCGGCTGCAAGGGCAGCAGTGAAGCTTGGATCATTCGTGATGGCGGCCGTGGCAGCACCTACTGTCTCAGTCAGGGTGGACTGCTGCTGAGGCTGCTGCTGCAATTTTGGATGTGGAGCTTGGTGGCCTAATTGTGAAGACACAACGTCTTGAGACAACTGTAGGCCTGAGAATTTTGACTGATTATACGGTGCTTGACCAAAAACTTGAGGCAATTGAGAGGCCGATGCCGACGCCAAGTTTTGGGGTTGGCCTGGAAAAGGGAGTTGGAATTGGGGCGGCGGTCTTTGAAATTGTAGAGGGTTTGGTGAGTGAGTAAGGTCCAATGTTACAGTTGGGAACGGAGCAGAAGCTGATATTGTTGCCATGCTTGAGGAGCCTGGAAGGATTGCCCTGGCAAGCAAATTTGGGTTCATGATCCCATCGGAACTAGGCATTGACCCTGAGAGCAACATGTTAGCAGCTGCTGTTGTCGTTGATGCCATTGCCATCGCAGCTGGAGGAAGTGGGTGATTGTGATTGCCTTCGTAAGTTGTTATCAGGATCGTTCTATCCTCCGCATAGCGTTGAACCTGAGAATTACCACAAAAACAAATTAGTTTCCGGCCTCGAAATTTAGATATATTCAAAATAAGAGAATGATTGAAACATACTTGTTTTCGGACAGGACAACCAATTGACATGGTGCATCGATAATAAGCTCGAGGACATGGATTTCCTTTAGCTATCTTTTGTCCATATTTTCTCCATTGGCATCCATCTGTGATCTGTATCAATTTTACTAATCAATTAGTTTCCCAAGAATAACTTCGGAACGAATCTCTAGATTTTGCGATTAAAGCAGTAACATTTATATACCATGGGAGCGTCTGATCGAGCTCGAACAGAAACACGAGCTTTCCTCATGGTAGCCCCAGTGGATTGATCTATTGGCTCAACTGGATTCAACTTCTGGACTTTGCTAGGACCCCAACCCTCAGATTCCGGACTTCCTTCTCTACCATTTCTCTTATCATCACGGAAACTAGAAATCTCCTTATCCAACTGAGAAACAACATCTACGTTGTTTGGAGGCGATTCTGAACGCGTTCTTTCTTCCGATGAAGAATTAGACAGCTTATTTTTTTCACCTGTGCCTGATGGTCCTAGATCCATAAATTGTCTGGGCAGTACACTTTCATGTTTTTTCAGTTCTACCTCATGTTCTTGGGTGACTTCGGCTCCCTGATTTCCTTGTTCTTGCATTAAGGTTACGAGATGCATCTGCAGAGCACTGTAATTGTTGCTGACATTACTCAGCATATCTCTTAACTTTCGATTTTCAGCATTAATACGTTTCAACTCCTCTTGTAATTGCACCAGCTGAATCAAAGTGAAAAAAAAAAAAAGAAAAGAAAAGAAAAATTCACTGGGCAATGATTCTTTGGACATAACTAGCTTGTTGATCCAAAAACATCTCTTAATTTATCCTCGTACCTCGTTCTTAGCTCGTTTATCTTCCATATCCGATGATAACCCATCATCAACTGTTGATTGATCACTTCCCGCGTTGAAAGTGACAAGTTGCAACCCAGTCTATATTAAGAACCCAAAAGAAATAAATTATTATCAATAACAATTAAGGAAATTAAATGGATTTTGGAAATAAAAAACACTTACATTAACATTCAAATCAGTCTCCTTCTTAACATTGACAGTATTGGTTTTGTCGTCGTCACGATCATCAACAACTCTGTGTTTCTTACCAGAGAAAAAGTCGACCTCATCAACCGCAAGCCGGTTCTCATCAGAGGCAGGTGAAGAGATTCCATGGCGGTCCTCCCTGGAACCAGCAATGCTAACAGGGAACTGAAACATGTCTCGCTGCTGCTTTAAGCTGAAGAAATGTCCCGCGGTGGAACCGGTCTTGTTGGAAAACAAATTAGATATAGGATCAGAATCAAGAGTAAGCCCCCATCCTTTGTCCATAAAAAAAGAATTTTAAGGAAATATAAAGAAAAAAGAAAAAGTAAGAAAGCTTGGAAGAAGGGATCAAAGATGGAGTTGAAAGAGAAATGGGGAAGATAGAGAACCTGTGTAAATATGTATTATAAAGTCTGAGAAGTCTTTGGGATCGCCTATAAGAAGGGTTTGGAACGTGGACCATAAAGATCCATAGTCTAGAATTTTGGATTTTTTAGAATTTGATGGGATTTTGATATTTTACGTCAGATGGTTCGTCATTATTGCCAGCTGGCAATGTCTCGTGCATATTTTAATAAAAAATATTTAAAAAATTATATATTCATATAAATTCTTATAATTTAATAATTAATATTATATAAATTTTAATATATTCATTAATTTCTTTAATATTTAAATTCTTTTTAAATGTTATTTTATTTTTATATTATATTTTAATTATTTTTATATAATATGCATATTATATAATTACATCATATATATATATAAATATAATATTATAAATGCAAAGAGAAAGGGAAAAAAACGATACACCATATTACATGGCCTAATTACCCTTTTCAGGCCATCAACATTGACCAAATTAGTAAATACAATTTAGATCGGTGGCCATGTTTTAAGCTTGAGCAAACATTTTTGGTTTCTTCTTCTTTTGACAATTAGCAGTAACTTAATTTTATTACATATATTTACGGATATTAAGACCATATTATTTTAGGTTTACCCAAAATAATAAAAAAAGAATAAATTAATTGGACATAAAAATTAATTCATTTGGCTAATTATTAAAGAACAATTTGATTCTCCAATGTAATTAATTAGTAGTTAGTATAACCCGGTTCGAATCGGTTTAGAAAAAAGAGACTTTCGTCTACGTTTCGTCAAGAAAGAGTTTGACTGCTTGCTTTTAAATCAAAGTGAAAACAAATTAAAAAAAAAATTTTTGAAAGAATTCAACCGTCCCGAAAGGTGCGGCGCGTTCCACGTGATTAAAAATAAATAAATAAATGATAGGGGAGCTGCCCAACCCGAGTCAACGAATTTGACGGCCCGGCTCTTTTATGACCGGTGACCGAATGGAATAGTGCCTTTCTTTTTTTTTTTTTAAATTTAATTTTTTGTTGGCCAATGCTGCCTGCCTTTGGTCTTTCCTTGGCCCACGTTTTAGATCTAATCTCTGTTGACTGCTTACCGGTGGGACCGAGTCACTTACTTAGACTTTCTTTCTATTTTATTTTATATATATATATATATATATATATTTTTTATTATTTGCGGCTTT
This sequence comes from Adansonia digitata, assembly GCA_029448705.1. Classification (NCBI taxonomy): domain Eukaryota; kingdom Viridiplantae; phylum Streptophyta; class Magnoliopsida; order Malvales; family Malvaceae; genus Adansonia; species Adansonia digitata. The sequence continues at coordinate 9,840,850 of JAQSVH010000011.1, read as the reverse complement.
TTCTTTCTTCACTCTAGCTTCTATTTTTTTAATTTGGTTTTAAAATTAAAACAGTACCAAATTCAATCAAAAGCGAAGACGTCAACAATTAAAATGTTTAAATTATGCACGTGATTTTAATTAATTAGATGATGTAATTTACCCAATTAATTTTCTTCACTACATAAATAATATTCTAGATCCCAACAATGTCGTGGTTGGTTGATTTAATATTAAATTATTAATTTCAATTATTAAGATTTAATTATAGATCATTTAAATGTAAAAAAGAAAAATAACAAAAATTGACCAAGGTTGGTGGATAGCATCCGGTTAGATTTATCCATGAATCGAATCGAGTTAAATTATAATTCAAAATTTTTAAATCTTTTTTAAATTCAAGATGATCTGAGTATCTGTTTCACTGTTTATTATATTATTAAAATATTATTTTATGTTAATATTTTTATAATTATAGTTTAATAAAATTATTTTTTATTATTAAATTATAATTTGAATTGAACCAAATCAATTTTTTTTAATTTGTTCAATCTTTAAACAGTTTCGATACCCTAAGTTGAAATTCCGATGAAATCAAAACGGCATTTAACACTTGATGAAGTCTAATTCAATTGTCAACTTCACAATATGAAAGCAATTGATTGCTAATTTAAACAAAAAAAAAAATCTAATTTCAACCAATCAAATTTTGGGTATTATTCTTCCATGAAGAATAGTTAGACAGCAACTTGTTTGGGGAATATATAGAATAGATCTCTTGTTTCTATTTTTCTTCTCAAATATAACCTTCTATTAATTTAATCTAATTCCCTCGTGGTAACGCTGCTTTAGCTTTCATTTTTTAAGCCTAATTATGATCATAGCGTATAAAAATTTTGCTAACTAATAATGTCTCAATAAAAATATTACATTAAAAATAATACATAAATTATCAATTATTATATTTGATATAAAATTATTACTGTAAATAAAAAATATTCATTACCAATAATCATTTGTCAATAATTAATCCAAAAGGAATAATTTAATTGAGGGAATGGCATTATTCAATTACTTTAATTAAAAAAAAAAGGTATTTCATACATCAGTAATGAAGTCTTTGGGTAAGCAAAGTGATACATATGCTTAGATACACTAAAAAGCTAAGGAAGTAATTAAAAAAAAGTGAGATATGATATCTTGACTGTAATTGTAAAGTTAAAAGCTATTTTTTAAAAAAAAAAAGTTTATCATTTTGAAAGTAGATATGTGCAAAGATTAAATGTTGAGTAAGAAATATTGTTTATTGATAAAAAAATATTTTTATTTAAATTTAATTATAAAAATATATTATATTAGTATAAAAATAATTTTTAATATTTTTTTAATAATGATATAATTTTTGGATCGATTCAAACTCGACCCAATAATTAAAATAAAAAAATAAAAATTTTGAATTGTGATATAATCCAGCCGGACTGAAAACAAATTGACTATTTTGGGAATTGAATTAAAACATTGAAATCGACCAAAACATGAAATGCAGAGACATGACACATGAGAAGAAACAAAAGGCGAAAACGAGGACAAGAACAAAGTCGTGGCCAGCAGAGTCAAATTTAATCCCATATATATAAATTGCATGAGGATTATTTGGTGCATGCATGGGTTGATTTACTGATTAAGTCGGCCTTCTATTTCTCATGTTAATATAATTATATAAATATGATACATATAAAATATTAAATATATATTTTAAAATTTATATATTATAAATTATTAACGTATTAAAATTTATATAAATATAAATACTTTAAATATCATTATAATATTATAAAATATATAATTATAATATAATAAAATATATAAATATAATATAAATATACGAATTATCATACGTGACTTTCTCTTTCTTTTAAACGTGGTGGTAGACGATATTTTCAACATATTGTGAAAACGTTTTTTTTTTTGCCTTTTTTTTTTCTCTTTTACTTTTGAAAATTGAACATGTTGAACATGTTGGGAAGAGGGCTCACAAATTAATTATTTAATTAATTTGTGACGGAAATATCAGGATCAATTCTCCCCCGTCTTTGTGCAGACTATCGAGCGGAGTAAAAATAACAATAATAAAAGAAATACGAATAGCACAATAAA
>JAQSVH010000011.1:9824636-9835799 GCA_029448705.1 Adansonia digitata | reverse complement strand
GGTTATTCTATTCCACCTCTTAGAACGAAAAGAACTTAAATCAAAATACTTACTAGCATGCCGATTTAAAATGTTTTTTTTTTCAAACATTATAAGATCTTTTAGGAATTAATAACTTGCCAAGTCAAAGTTATAGTCGATGGTGTTGATATTAGCATTCCTTCATACATGCATATATCTTTTTCTTCATCCTTCTATTTGTTATTCTAAAAATGCAGTGGTGAATTAGGGTTTATAGGTTAATATGGGAATGATTGCCAAAGGGGTTGTGCTGTCTTTGTTCATCTCGTCCCTATTGTTTTTTGTGGTATCCGCATCCAATGATGGGCTGGTTAGAATTGGGCTGAAAAAGATGAAATTGGATCCAAACAACCGGCTGGCTGCCCAACTTGACTCCAAGGATCGACAGGCTCTCAGAGCATCTATTGCTAAAAAGTATCGCTTCCGTGGTAATCTTGGAGACTCTGAGGAGACCGATATTGTTGCCCTGAAAAACTACATGGATGCTCAATACTATGGTGAGATTGGTATTGGAACTCCACCACAAAAGTTCACTGTGATATTTGACACAGGCAGCTCAAATCTGTGGGTACCATCAACTAAGTGCTATTTCTCGGTGAGCCTCAACATTTATGTTTACCATGAATGTATAGGAAATGAAACTCTTTGCCTTTATAAATTGTCAAAGAAACATGGTTCAGGAAACATAATTTATGTTACATTGTGGTCTAGGTTGCATGTTTCTTCCACTCCAAGTATAAGGCAAGTGACTCAAGTACATATAAGAAGAATGGTATGTCTTCTACACTTTTTATTTCTCTCGTAATTGTTTCAGAACCTTTTTCTTCCTGACATTAATGACATCAGAACCAATTTTAAGTTCTGATATTATTATTTTGAATAGTAATATGTGAAATTTTTTATTTTTAAAACATAATCATGGGTATCTCCTATACTATTGAATTAGGTAGTAAATTAGTGATAGGTCGATCATAATTCTCTCCACAGTGTATGGTTGTTTCTGTATTTGGCCCTTGTTGGGATAAGCTAACTTAAGTAAAAATATGGTTTTCTGTAATGTATAATATTATACGTGTCTTTCTGCCCTATTATTCACAAAATTATCAGGCACAAGTTCTTTATGTAATAGTTTTTTACTTTTCTTATAGGCATGCTTGGTATATTGGATTGTGGTGTCTATTTATCGCATGACTGCTAAAATAATCTAGAAATTGTATTATCATATTTGATGTAGGGAAATCTGCTTCTATTCAATATGGTACTGGATCTATTTCTGGTTTCTTTAGTAGTGACCATGTTCTAGTTGGCAACTTGGTTGTGAAAGATCAGGTAAGTGGAGCTAATCTTCTTCTCATCGCTTATGATCCAGTAGTTTTAAACTTTCAATTAGGTAACTAGTAACCTATTTTGATCATCAGGAATTTATTGAGGCCACTAAGGAGCCAGGTGTTACATTTTTGGCGGCAAAATTTGATGGGATATTAGGACTTGGGTTTCAGGAGATTTCAGTTGGGAATGCTGTCCCAGTGTGGTATGTTTACGTTTTAATTTATTTTTCTATATAAGATGTTTCTTGATATTAAGAGCTTCTCATGAACCACTTGTTTGTATTACAGGTACAACATGGTCAAACAAGGTCTTATTAAGGACCCGATATTTTCATTTTGGCTTAACCGCAATGTGGAGGAAGAAGTGGGCGGTGAAATTGTGTTTGGTGGGGCTGATCCAAACCACTACAAGGGCAAGCACACATACGTTCCTATAACCCAAAAAGGCTATTGGCAGGTTGACCTTTCAAACTTGAATTATTGTTTGCCAGATAAATGCTTTATATATAGTGTAATATTTCGCCTTTTTTAATTATGTCTTTTCTCTTTGACAGTTTGAAATGGGTGATGTTCTTATCGGCGACAAACCAACTGGTATGTTCCTTCCTATACCTAGTGTACTTTTAAAGCAGGATTAAATAAAGATTTAAGCTCTTTATTTACTCTCTTTAAAGCAAAAACATGTTTTTGGCATAGATATCTGTGTTTCTGACTTGGGCTTATGCTTTTCAGGATATTGTGCTGGGGGCTGTGCAGCAATTGCAGATTCTGGAACTTCTTTGCTGGCAGGTCCTACGGTAAGTCGTAATGCTTCATTGTTGGGCCTTTTCATCAGTCTCTTGTTTAACATGTTTAGCTAGTTGATTTCTAACCACTTTGACCTGAGCTTTCAGTGTTGGCAATATTTTGAAATGTTATTCTAGCTATTTAACAATGGCGTCTAAAGATATATGTTGAGACATGATCTTTTTTTTTATTGGTCATTTTTAAGACATGCTCTAGTGTTGATTTTTTAAGAGTCGAGAATAACCACTTGGAGAATGCAGTCCTTGCCTGATTGTGTTACTTGTTAACCTGGTTATTGAAGTGATTCCTGATTCTTTGTTTGTCTTGATGCAGACTGTGATTGCCATGATAAACCAAGCAATTGGAGCCTCTGGATTGGTTAGTCAGGAATGCAAGGCAGTGGTGCAACAATATGGGCAAACCATCCTCAATTTACTTTTAGCTGAGGTGAATGCTAGTTTGACTCTATTACATTTACATATAAACTTGCAATTAGTTTGTTTACGTTTGTTGTAACTTCAGCTGAGAGATTGTTTCTCAACTTCTGTATCTACCTAGTGACTGTTTTTTTTTCCCCCTATTATTTCCATCAGGCACAACCCCAGAAAGTCTGCTCCCAAATTGGATTGTGCACTTTTGATGGTGCTCATGGTGTTAGGTCAGGCTCTAAGTTCTTTTTGTGTTTGGTTTCACTTAATTATGTCCTTGCTATTTTCTCTACTTTTATCTGAAGATAGAATGACACTATTAAAGCGGTAAAGTAATGGTGCTCGAATGTGTTTGTATAGTATGGGAATCGAGAATGTGGTGGATGAGAGCAACGGCAAATTATCTGGAATTCATGACGCTATGTGCCCTGCATGTGAGATGGCAGTTGTGTGGATGCAGAACCAATTGAGGCAGAATCAGACTCAAGAAGGCATAATGAACTATGTCAATCAGGTGATGTGATAGACTGATGCTCATGGAATAATTTGGGTGTATGTTCTTTCCAATGCCGACTTTTCCATTTGATACTTTTGCAGCTTTGTGATCGGATGCCAAACCCAATGGGAGAATCTGTTGTTGACTGCGGAAGTCTTTCTTCCATGCCTACTGTTTCCTTCACTATTGGCGGCAAAGTTTTTGAGCTTTCTCCAGAAGAGGTACTCTCCATCCTCATTTTCTTTTAGTAATCTGTTAACATTTGTATCCCGAGGTTAGGATTTGCACAAGTTCTCAATATTATCTGCTTATATATTTATATGTTCATGAAATTTTCTGTCTGAAATCATCAAACTGAAAACACGTTGTTCTGGCATTAATTTTTTTCGCGGGTGATGTATTCAGTACATTCTCAAGGTGGGTGAAGGCCCTCAAGCTCAGTGCATCAGTGGCTTTACTGCTTTGGATGTTCCTCCGCCTCGGGGACCTCTCTGGTATTTTAGCTGCCAATCTTAAGCAAATTCCTTGAACCATCTCACGTCAAAACTCAAAAATCATTACTCTTAATACTTTGTTTTTGATGCAGGATTTTGGGAGATGTATTCATGGGTCGCTACCACACCATCTTTGATTTTGGCAAGCTTAGAGTTGGCTTTGCAGAAGCTGCATAGAAAGACATGCCATGGAAGGGGGGGTGGGACCTGAGTTTTTAATGCCCATCCACTCTTTGTGTTATGTATGTATAACTTTATTTAAAAAAAAAAAAAAAACCATAAAATCGTGCTGTGTTTGCTTGTAAATATTTCTGTCCTTGTTGTGTTTTATCAACCGGAGGCTAGGATTTGGTTTGGTCAAAAGTTGTGAAACCAAAGTGAAGAATATTAATGTTTGCTTTTATCAATGGTGTCAACAGATACTTAAATCAGTTCCATATGCATTTCTTTTTAATGGATTTAATATCTATTTGAATTCTCAACCATAGCAAAATTATGGTACTTGAACTTTTGAAAAAAAAATTTAAAATGTCGCTTTTGTACCATAATTTCATTAACAAGTAAAAAAAAAAAAAAAAAAGGGAAATACCTTGGTACAAAAAACAAATTTTTTACTAGAGTCAATATTTTTGAAGCCCAAAGCGTCGACGCTTCAACAATAACAAGGTTAGTAATCGACTACAATAGCCAATATTAGTAATCGAAATAAAATGGTTAAAATAATTTAAAAAATTTGAAGTTCATGGTTTTATTTCGATGAATTTTTAAATTTTTATTTTATTTAAATTAGTTTTTAATAAACTCTTAATCTTTAGTTAGTCATAAACTTTTACTTTTTAATTTATATTTAAACAAATTTTTAAAATAAATTAATATTTAATTTGAAATAAAAATTTATTTGAGCACAAATAAAGAATAACAGCAAATTTAAGTGGATAAAAATGTAGAGTTATTTAAAAGAAATGAAAGAGGTTAAAGAATTTTTTTTCCCAATATCTTAGCCAAATAAAATAAAGCAAATAGACTAAAAGAAAAAAACATAAAGAAGACAAGGCAGTGAGACAAAACAAAAGGAAGCCAATAAGCTTCAAAGAATAAAACGATCCTGTCTTAATAGCAAACTCCATAAGCATAAGCTTCTTGACAATTACAGCAAATCCATCACTACCACACACATCCCGACAATCTTCCAGATATAGGGTGGGTATAAGCCACGCCAAGCAAGGCCCTTGTACTTGTAAATTCAGAAAATAAAACTTATTTAGATCAAAAGTCACATCATCGGCAAAATGGTATCGTCACCAAATTTAAAAGACATCCTTCCAAAACTCCAAGGGCTTGAATCATCCTTCCCTCAAATTAGTCCCAGAGCTCCGTAACCAAGCACGTAAATAAAATTAAGTTTAATTCGATTAATCCATATATTTATAATAATATTTAATAAATTTAAAATTAATATTTATAATATTTTTTATTTTTAAGTAATAATTTTATTTACGTAAAAAAATTGAATTATCTGTTTAAATTAATCATATAGCTTTGTAACTAAGCACATAAAAAGAATGTAATTTAATTTAATTGGTTCGTATAATTATAAAAAAATTTAATAAAAATATAAAATCTAAATTTTAATATCAGTAATTTTTCTCTTATCTTCAAATTACGATCTTATTGGTATTTAAAAAAATAAGCAGACAAATCTTCTGAAGAAGTTGGACACAAGGACCTAATGAAACACCAGCCGGGCAAGCAAAGCCAACATTGCAACCAACATCAGAAAGGTTCTGAAAATTAGATTTTCAGATCATTCCTAAAACCGGGGGAACCCAAATCGGAACTAACATAGTGCACAGAGGAACCTCATCCAAAGACAATATGAAATTAAAAAAAAACATTCGACACCCCCGAAAGCAAACCATTTTTTCAGCATCAATTAAAACTGAAGTTGTCGTCCAAGCACCACAAAGAATTATAAAACCATCTTTGATAAGGAAGGCAAGTGAAACGAACCCAGACATGGACAATGACCTCTATCAGAATGTAGAACCCGAATTAACATCTTTACGAATATGGCATAACAAATCAAATCAAATCAACTAATAGAAAACCATAAATAGAAGAACATTTTCTTTTGGGTGTTTTTTTTTTAATATTTTTGATTTAGGGTTAAAGGATGGATCAAGAAATTTGAAAATCTATCAACAAATATTAATACCCAAAATAAAAATGCAGAAACTTTTGTAAATCATACACAGATTAAACACAATATTAACCCACACAGACATGGAAAAAGGAAGTCTGCATTTTTCAGCTCCAATTTATCCAATGAAAAAAAATGAAAAATGCTAAGCTCTTTAATATCAGTGGAAAAAAATATATAATAAGTTGATGGTTAATGGGTATTGGTTTTTCCAGATTGATTGATGGTTTTTTTTCCCCCTAACAAACGTAGCGTTGATTACGGGATTTAACGATGAAGATCTCATCATCTTGGTGTTATTTCTTATTGAATTTCATTCATGTCGGAATAACTTTTATTAATCATCAGTACTAAAGCTGCACTGTTGAGAAAGAACCTTGGGTATATATATATGATGCCAAGACAGCTCTCCTGATCATCATCTTCCTGTAAATGACCTAGGTAGTTGAGATTCATGTATGCGTGTGTATAAGCAATGTGCATCCAGAAGAAACATAAATTGGCTGTTAATATTCGGCCTCTCAGAGCCTCAAAGATCACATAGAATTTATAAAAATACATAGCAAGGATTGTTGATCTTTGATTATAGATTTAAAAGCAATATAGAGAGGATGACGCGGATTCAAGTGGATGCCACAACAAAGAAACTTGAGGGATCATGAAAAAAAGTATAATAGGGTATTTTCTTTTTATCTTATCATCAGCGGCCCCCGCACGGCCCCCGACGTGTTGGATGCCAGTGCCTTCAACACCATTGCTTTTATACCATTCCCTTTTTAGCAAAATTTAGTTAGCAAACATCATCTATGCATATTCTCCGTTTCTTATTCTTCGATTTTAACTCTTAACCCACTCAAATGACTCATCATCCTTAAACTTTTAGATTTGTTAATTGAAAGATTGCATTTACTACAAAATAGCAAGACTATATGAAAAGATATATTTTTTCCAATCAAAGTTCTTAATGGCATTTGATGTTTTCCCTACACCCTACCAAGTGAAAAGAAAGAAGGGTCTATTTCAAATCCCAATTAAAATGAAAATTATCTCACTTTTTATTAATTCTGTGGTCCATATAGTTTACTTATAATCATGAACTTTCTTTAATCAATCCTCAAAACCACAGTTAAAAACTCCACTTAATTTCATTTCCCCATCATTCCCACCTTTTCTTGCAATTTAATATACACAAGTTTCTTAAACAAATACACCATATATGTTGGCCACGTACGGAAGACGCAATATATTTTTCCACCATTTTTAGATTTTTTTTTTTGCATAATTAGGTTTTTGTCACGTCAAAAAGAAGGTTCTATTAATCTATTCTTCTTGATAAGTCCATGCCTCTCTGACACAATCCTTTTCCAATTATTAAGTTGTATAGTTTTACATTGTTTGTCTTGTCTATATAAGCAGCTTTATGGTTAAACTAAGGCCAAAGCCAGGCCCAGAGTTTAATCTATAATTATAAAGCTGATGGGAGAAATAGAATGCAAAGTATCAACTCAGGTTATAATGGAAGCGTCCATTATTAGTAGTTGCTGCACAGAGAAGAGCCATGGCCTTACGATCAACAATAATATTGCTGCAAATCAGCCATCTCAATCTAATTCCAATATATTAACAAGGATCCATGCTGGGCATTTTAGGATAAGCCTTTCTGTTGGTGCCCAAGCAATGTTATGGAAGATTCTGACTCATCCAAATGGTGTTTCTAAAGATGTCTTGCATGTATTTACCAAGCTTCCATCTACAGTATGTTTGCTGCTATGGTGTCTCGCCATTTTAGCACAAATATTACTGTCATTCATTTACGTTCTCAGGTGTTACTTTCACTTTCGCTTGGTAAAGGCAGAGTTTCAGCACCATATAGGAGTCAACTATTTGTATGCTCCTTGGATTTCATGGCTTATCTTGCTCCAATCTGCACCAATACTTCTTCCAAATATCAGTACTCACTATCTGATTCTCTGTTGGATCTTTATTGTTCCTCTGGTAATGCTTGATATTAAAATCTATGGACAGTGGTTTACGACTGAGAAACGGTTCCTATCAACAATGGCAAATCCAACTAGCCAGTTATCGGTGATCGGGAACTTGGTAGCTGCTCGAGCTGCGGCTCAGATGGGGTGGAAAGAGAGTGCAGTTTGCATGTGGTCACTTGGTATGGTGCACTATTTAGTGCTCTTTGTTACACTCTATCAGCGCTTATCGGGAGGCAATTCGCTTCCACTGATTTTAAGACCAACTTTCTTCTTGTTCTTCGCTGCACCAAGCGTGGCAAGTTTAGCTTGGAACTCCATTACAGGAGCTTTTGACACCTTGTCAAAGATGCTGTTTTTTTTCTCCCTATTCCTATTCGTGTCTCTGGTAAATTGACTCAAACAACGTTAAAAGTTGTTCTCAAATCTTAAAGTTTCCTTGGAACTTTGTAAAATCTATGTTACTCAAATTAAAATATGAGTATTGGATATAAGTATGTGTCCAATACGAATATATTTAATTTTTTTAAGATTTTTATATATTTAAAGGATCTTTAGATGATCATATATTCATACGTATATCCAGATATACATCCAATATAGGTGTTGCGACATACACATTTAAAAAAAATAAAAACTTGAAACAACATAAGTCTTAATGCTTAGATGCATTGAATTAATTGTGACAGTTTGAAGCATTAACATATATAGCACACATACCAAAACAGTAACATCGATCTTTAAATAGAGTTGGAATAAAGTTTTAATTCAAAACATTTTATCACTGTGGTATTGCTTTTTACAGGCTTGCAGGCCATTTCTTTTCAAGAAATCTATGAGGAAATTCAATGTTGCATGGTGGGCTTACTCGTTCCCATTAACCTTTCTGGCCTTGGCTGCTGCTGAATACGCACAAGAGGTGAAAAGTCATGTAGCGACTGTATCAATGCTTGTGTTATCAGTACTATCAGTTCTAGTATTTCTTGGCTTAATGATGCTCACTGCTGCCAACAGTGATCGGCTGTTAGGTGAAACTGATCCCATAGTGGCTTTTTCCAATAATATGAAATCAATTGCTTGAGCCAGGGAACAAATGGAAGATGATGCAAAGTTGAAATCAATTATAAATGCATATCTATTGACAAGTTAATTTTCATGTTTTTTTTTGTTGGGGGGGGGGGGGCATACTTTCACTTGGCAGGTAATTGGTTCACAAATCCATTTTCTTGGATCATATAAAGTTCTTAACCACTCGCTCAAAGGGGGAGAAACATGAGTAGCACAACTTTTCTGGCATTAAAATAAAACTACGGCAATGTTTTTTGATATGTCAAATCAAAACTCATCCATTCAACATTTTAATTATACTTAATCATACAAATCAATCTCAAAAAAACAAAGAGAGTCCAATTTCTCTAACCCAATTTTCTTCCTTTGGATCTTTCTCAGTCCACACTTAAAATAATGCATGAATTACAACTAAACTGCAACCATGAAATCCAATACGAAACTCCTGAATAACTATATTGAAAAATGATAATGAAACTAAAAAACATTTTGCAAGAGGTGCTCAATTCCTTACGGATTCTTCTTACTACCTGAACGTGACAAGCTCTGGTCCAAAGATTGCAACTGATTCCGAAGGTTTTGATTCTCCTCAAGCAACCGATCGTACTCAAGAAGAAAATCTTCAGATTGTTTCCTTAAAGCAACAGCATTAGCTTCCGCAGCATTCAACTCTTTTGTCTTTGTCTCAAGATCGGACTTCAACCGATCATACTCAAGAAGAAAATCTTCGGATTGTTTCCTTGAAGCAACTGCATTAGCTTCTGCGGCATTCAACTCTTTTGTCTTTGTCTCAAGATCGGACTTCAACCGATCATACTCAAGAAGAAAATCTTCGGATTGTTTCCTAAAAGCAACCGCATTAGCTTCTGCAGCATTCATCTCTTTTGTCTTGGTCTCAAGATCAGACTCCAGCTGCTTTAATTTTGCCCGCAGAGCGGTTACTTCTTCCTCCAAGGCCTTAAATCTGTCTGAGCCACCGGGTTTTCCATCCTCAAATCCAAGACCTTGTTTCTTGGCAGCCTCCATGTTCTTCCTTCTTAAACGAAGTTCTCTGATATAATGGTGTAATCTGTCTATCATTAGTGCTAGAAATAGCACTCCCCCTGCAACAGGTTACCCAATCTATCAGACCAAAAGGCAGTGACAAACAGCCCAATGAAATTCAAGCTGAATTAGGAACCCAGCAATAAAGATCACAATAACAACTTACGGAAATTAATATAAGAATTAAAGAACCATAAAAATCAAGAAAACAAATGAAAATTTGCCCTGCCAGAGAAAAAGAATACAGTGTCATAAGGTAGTCCTATATGTTTATATCGAGGCAAATAACAGGATAACATTGTCCTGTTCCACCATCTTTGAAGATGAACAGTGTATAGATTCTGGGAATTGAATAAAAATTAGAAGGGTACTTAGAATATTAGAAACCGAGCTAAATCCAGCCTTCACCAGCCTAATTGCATTTATCAATCTTCAGCCAATTGGGCCAAATGAAGCAACTGAATCAAATCAAAAAAAATTTCTTTCACTTTAAGATGTCAATTGACATACAACTGGATAAAAGTAAAACAACAAGCATTTAGATTTACAAGATAGAACAAATTAAGATCTCGAGGAAAAGTGAAAAAAAAAAATGATGCAGTTAATAATCAACGGTTAGATTTACAAGAATTTTGAAGAAAGAATTAGTTACCCATAAGAGTAGCTTCGAGAAGGTGTTTGACCATGAGAACCTGGTCCGTTGGATTAACCGCTCCATCATCGATCCAACGCTTCTGGATCTTCATCATGCTGTATATGCTCGACATCATCACCACGGACACCGTTCCCGCCACCGTCTTCACAATCACCGGACCTCGTCCCCGTTTGACCCGATCCAGACCCATTATCACCAGCTTCCTTAACGGTGTCTTGAATGATAACACGAAGATCACCGCCATCTCCGAGAATATGACCAGGAACAACAACTGAATCATCTTTACACGTTTTTTCTTCTGAAACCCCCCCAAAAAAAGGTCAAAACCCAAAAAAATCAAATGATTTCTTCCTCCTTATCGAGGGTGAAAGTTAATTGTAAATCTGCAGTGTACGCAATATTCGTGAGATTGAGAGCTAAAGAAGGAGGAGAACGACTGCGAATCTCGTCAGCAACGTTGATTTTAATATTTAAATTCTTTTGGTTATTTGCTAAAAGGCCCCTTACTTTTTCAATTAATATGATTTTCTTTCTTTCTTTATTTCTGTTTTGAAATTGGGACCTTTTAAGTACTGTTTTATCTTTTTTTATCTTATTATGACTTGAATGGCTGAAAGTGAGCTTTTAACTATTTATCTTTCCTTTTTTCATAATTATTAAT
>JAQSVH010000011.1:9806000-9818114 GCA_029448705.1 Adansonia digitata | reverse complement strand
TTAATTATTAATTATTGCTGGCAGTTCTCTCGTTTTAATAGCAAACTAAACTTAAAATTTTCTAATCTTTATTATATGCATTATATCCACTCATTTTCGTGTCCAATAAAAATATATATCACCTACAATTAGCTATACTGCAATCTTACAGTATGCCAATTTGGATAAAAAAATAACTGAGGAGTGAATAACAAATCTCTGCCAGCTTTAACATCTAATACCAATGGCAAAATAAAAAAAATAAAAAAATAAAACATTGTCTCCTCGTTGGTTACTCTTAGATATTAAAGTTGATAGAGATTTGTTGTCCCCTGCCAGTTATTCTTGAAGCCAAATCAACAAATTGAAGGATTGTAATATAACTAATTGTAGGTGAAATGCTTTCTAAGCTTACACGTAAAAACTCTAACTTTTATAAGAAAAGAATAGGGAAATTAACATTATCTTTTTCTTGATCAAATTATACACTCATCATAATAAATTAGATACATAGCCAATAAAATATCATTAATGAAGATAAAATATTGGCACTCTTGAGTCATAACATAAATAAGAAATATATCAAGACAGTGATTCCCATGTTCAAATTTCTTGGTGCTTGCTTTTGTCATTTTGGCATGCACATATGTTGCAAAACTCGAATTCTGCATTAATATTGGAAGCCAAAATCCAATTAATTGACCATCTTTATTAGAGATACATTCATATGGCCTTAACAATTCGGTTTCATATTTTACTTGTTTTGGTTTAGTAAGCATTTAACTTAAGATTGATTAATAATAAATGAAGAGATCCAACTTGAATTGACAAAGTAATCTAAGGTTTAATCAATGTGGGATAACAATACTTTGAGCAATATGGTATTAGGTGAAAAATATTATAGATGAAAACAGTTTCTAAGATTCAAACTCGAAAACTCTAATATCATATTAAGCATCCAATCTAAAATCAATTGAAATAAATGAAAATAGGTAACTTGAATATAAATATTTGTAAATTCCAAAAGAAATTGATCACTTTGCTTTGTTTGCAACTATTAAAACCCAAATTCAACATCCCCCGTTTCTTCCCCCCCTCATACTTTGAATTCAAGATTACCTATTTGAGAGATATTTAATTAACTTTTTTATACAATTTGTTTTGAATTAGAGGCATGAATTTTAAAGGGAAAAAAATTGGAAGGTTATTGTTTGGGAAATAAGAAATTATTAAATTAATCACATAGGCAAATTAAAACACATTTATTATTTCGCTCAAGTGATTGGGGGATTGAATGGTGAAAGACTCCACAATTTACGTAATAAAGGGTTTATTTTGAAAAGACCAAATTTCCAAAGATACATAGGGAAGGCTATTGACCGATTTGTCAGTAACTTGGATTAGGGTTTGAGAATAAATAAAAAAAATAATTAAAAATGTAAGAAACACTTTCAAATGTGCATAAAAGGTCAAAGCATGTGTTTGGACTGCAGGATTATTAGCAATATTGAGTAGCACCTAAATTATCTAAGGATATACGAAGAATAAATTATCTCAATATATACAAAGAATTAATTGGGAGATAAATCTAGACTTATTCTTGGCTAAAGTTGTCCATTTCAACTTGGAAATTCACTGGATATTGGAGAAGATTTCAATAAAATAATAGGTCTCCAAACGAGGTTAAATAAAAAAAATTGGGATCCATTTGATAAATAAGTTGAGTTTTTGTTTTAATATTCAAGGCCTAAATCGGATCTGATTCGACTCATTTTTTAATTAGATAACATATATTATTCTATATATATATATATTAGATATTATATATTTTATATAAAATTAAATATATAATATTATAGTATAAATATTAAAACTTATGTTAATTTATATTTTAAAATTCAATAAAAGAAAAAATAAAATATTAAAGATCCAAATAGCTTTTTTTATTTTTTTTAAATATTAATATGAAATATTTTAAACTATTCATTTACAACTATAGATAATTTGAATAGAATTTGATATTAAATTACTAGATTTATTGGATTTAAACAAATAAATATGATAATAATATTATATTTAGATCAAGCTTAACTTGATCTTAAATGATTTTTGATGAATCTCAAGAGATGTCAAAATATATACACGAAAATAAAAAACGATATATAGATTACTATTATGTTCTTTTTTTTGTTTAATAGGAAGAAAAAGGGATGTTCGTGCATTCAAAATATAAACTCAAATGAAGTTAACAATTTCAATTAAAAAAAAAGGTGATATTTTTAGATGATATCATAATATCTATGTATAAAACGTTGATTGGCCACAAGTACTTGGAGTGGAGGGTAGGCAAAGTTTGGGAAAGCAACCTGACTTGCCAACCTCTTTCTTTATAACGCCAATCCTTACGAAATCGAGTTCATGCCTTACGACAGCAGTCGCCAGGCGGCAGTCGCCAAATCAACGATCGAGTTGTTTTACCACTTCACATGCTAAGACCCGAAGCCAGGGATGAAATAATCTTCGAACTTGAAAATTATGTCCGCGAACGCGTCAACCAAAGGCAAAGGGCCTCGTCAAACTCAATCAGTTGGTGAATTTTTCCAAACATCGCCTGACTTCCTCAAATCAGTTATCATTCGTTGGCTCATCGGTTGCCTATAAATAAGCCTCCAAACTTCCCCTCAGCTTTCATCTGCAAGAAAATTCTCAACTTTTTCTTTTTTCCTTTGTTTCAAATTGCAAATCTCAACCTAAGTTGTAATTTCTAATTTCAACATACATAAGCATCATACAAATTCACAAACAGAAGAGATCTCAAAGAAGATCAAACGTTGTCACATGGCTTCTTTACAAGCTTCTAATTATCTAGTCTCTTCTTGTTCAAAGCAAATCCATGCTGCTATATCGGTCCCAAAGCTTCCATCGATCCGGCTTTCATCATTTCGAAAAGTACCAGCCCAAAAATTGGCTGAGGAATTGAATACTAGGGATGGGTTCATCAACACAATCCCACTGGAAAAGAGTAATGTCGTTAGGACACCATTGGTGCAAGAAAGCTCATCTGTTTCAATGGCTACCATACAACTTTATGCTATCTTAGAAGCAGTTGCTGATAGAGTGGAGATGCACAACAACATGGGCGAACAACGAGAAAACTGGAACACCCTCCTTCTTAACTCCATTAACATGATCACTCTTACTGCTGCAACCATGGCTGGTGTTACAGCAATTGGCGCTGGGGATGGGATATCTGTTTTGGGTTTGAAGTTGGCTTCCACCCTTTTGTTCTCAGCAGCCACAGGGATGTTGGTGTTGATGAACAAGATCCAGCCCTCGCAACTCGTGGAAGAGCAACGTAATGCAAAGAGATTGTTTAAGCAGCTTCAGAGCCAAATAAAAACCCTACTTGCTGCTGGTTCTCCAAGCGAAGAAGACGTGAAAGATGCTATGGAGAAAGTGTTAGCCCTTGATAAAGCTTACCCTCTTCCCTTGCTTGGTGTAATGCTTGAAAAATTCCCAGAAAGCTTGGAGCCTGCTGTTTGGTGGCCTAACAACCACTATCAAAAAACAAACAAAGAAAAACGAATCAATGGAAAGGAAGAGATCACCAATGGGTGGACTGAGGAGTTGGAAATGGAAATGACAGAAGTCGTTGAGGTTATTAAGAGAAAAGACAGTGAAGATTACGAGAGACTAGGAAACAAGGCATTGAAGATAAACAAACTTCTAGCTAAATCAGGGCCATTACTAACCGGAATTGCAGCTCTAGGATCTGCCTTTATAGGGACTTCCACTGGACCTTGGGCAGCAATAATGGCAGCGGTTGCAGGAGGTTTAGCTTCAGCTGTTAACACTTTCGAGCATGGCTGCCAAGTTGGCATGGTGTTTGAGATGTACAGGAACAACGCCGGCTTCTTCAAACTTGTGCAGGAATCGATCGAATCAACTCTTGACGAAAGTGATGTCCAGAAACGAGAAAATGGAGAGTTGTTTGAAATGAAGGTGGCATTGCAATTGGGAAGAAGCTTATCACAGTTGAAAGATATAGCCAAAAAATCCAGTTATTCTCGCATAGAAGGAAGTCCCATTGACGAATTTGCAAGCAAGCTGTTTTAATCTAAGACTAGATTCATGATCAAAGCAAGTGCATGCACAAAGGATTATTCTTTAATTTTTAGGTTAAAAAGAGAAATTTATCTTTACACTTTATTTTAATTGATATTTATTATTATACTTTCGAATTAAATTTAAATTTATTATTATAATTCAACTCAATATTGAATTTGTCACTCTACTTATATTTGATTGAATTTTATCATTAAATTTTTATTTTTGTTTGATTTTTTTACTATGATTTTGTATGATTTTAAGACAAAATTTAATAAAAAAAATTCATCAAATATTTTATTTTAATAATTAGGGTTTAATAAATTAATTAATAAAAGATAAAAAAAATAAAGATTTTGTATTTTATCAAATACAAATTCCATGTTTATTTTTTAAAATATTTTCATTTTTTATAACTTAATTTTATTTTCAAAATTTTCAAAATCAAATTTGAGTGGTAAAATTTAATCAAAAATTAAAATTTAGTGACAAAATTTAATCAAATAAAGCATTTAATCAAATAGTGATGAAATTTAATCAATTAAAGTTTTGTTTTGTCACTATCTAATCAAATAATAACAACTTTGCTGTAATTTTAAAAGTATAACAACAAATATCAATCAAAATAAAGTATAACCAAATTTGCCCATTTCATTTAATTAATTAAACATTGATATATATATATTGGAATATATCATGCATGGAAATAATGTATATCCTTTTTTTAAAACAAAAAAGGTGACTATTTGTTTGTTTATACCCTTAATCCTTTTTACTTTTCCTTTTATTTTGTTCAAAATATAGAGTCAGAAATTTTAAATTTCAAAGTAAAAGAATTGAAAATTATTGCATATACATATATATATATATATTCAATTACGGAGTAATTATAAGGGTTTCACATCGGAAAGCTTGGGCTGGATCCAAACTTTAAGCCCAACTGCCCAATACTTATTTAAACCATAATTGGACTGGACCATATCAATCCTTTAAATCTGCAAATCCAACATTTGTTCGCCCTCTTTGAAATCTTATTAACCCTAGAGTGTTTTGGGTTAGATCCGACCCGTTAAATTTAAAAAGAAATATTTTATTATTTTTATATTAATTTTAAATAAAAATAATTTTTAATTTTTAATTTATGTTAGATTAGATTAAACACAAGTTTATAATATTATTTATTAACTTAATTCAAGTTAAATTAGTTGAATCAAATAACTAATTCAATATTTGAATGCGAAGAACAAAACAACTTAAAATGTATAAATATACATGATTTGTTTTGATGTATATAAGTAAATTTAATGATTTTATTTTATTAAAAATAAAATTATTTTTATTTATTTTCAAATATCTTTTCTAACAATCAATGTGTATTTGTCCAGAGACAAGACAACATGGTCTCCCATGTTCATATCCCAGTATTATTTCTGACCTTGGTATAATCCTACTTTGTCAAGGAGTCATGGATGTTTTCTTTCCATTAGAGAAATGAATTTCTAATTCCCACTAATGAGTGATTACCATTTTTGGAGCATTTTGATCAGGAATGTGTTATAGCATTACCTGCAATTCTTTGTTCCAACAAATACTTGAAAAAGTAAAAGAAAAAAAAAAACAAAATCATGGAATGGTAAATTAAAGCCAAAACCGATCGTTGACATAAAGTAAAATTGGAAAAGAGAATGTTTTTAATCAGTACAAGCAAAAGCTTGTTAATCACTGATTTAAAGTGACAAGGTCTTGAGATAAAAAAATCCGCTGGTTTAACTATGGAGAAAAGTAGCCATAAATGATACTCCTTTAAACTGGTAGCTCTCTCTCTCTCTTTTTCTTTGGCATCGTCCCTCTCTCCAGTCTATACTCATTGAGAAAACTTTTCAGCGTTCTTTGGACAGGTTTCGTCCTTTTGGGTCCTTTTCCCTTTTTATTATTCTTCCTTTTCGTATGTATAAATCCAAGATTTTGATTGGTCTTTGTGATTTTTTTGGGGGGTTGTAAGCTTGTAATTGAAGAAGAAATTATGTGGGCAGTTTCAAGACGAAGAGTTGCTTCTTCTTCAGTAAGTTTTAACCATTTTCTTTCTCTTTATTCAATTACTAATATATAGTACTTAGTATTTTATTAAAATTTTGTGCCTCTTATAATGGTGGTTGGTTTCAGTTTTTAGGCCAATCATTTCGAAATTCTCGATGTTACACTTCTACTTCAAATGAGGTAAAAGCTTCAATTCATATACTATTGATTAGTGTGGTTTGTTTCACATTACCAAAGCTTGAATCTGCTATCTTCATTTCCGCTCATGGCTTCTTCTTTATTTGGTATTTGTTTATGCTTTATAGGCCTATGTAAACACTTTAATTTCCAGAAAAGGGTTATCACTAATTGCAGGGATTGTGGGTTTTCGAGGTAATTGGAAACTAAACAATTTATATATATATATATATATATCATTTCCCTTACTAGTCAAGATTTAAAAATATATTTTCTGGGTTCTTGTGGTTACAGGGTTTCCAGTTGGCTCAAAGCCTCTAAGGTTTGTTGTCACTAGTCTCTGTATCTTGAACCTATTTCCATGTTTTACTATGATAGTTTAAGTTGAAGATTTGCATCTTCTCCGTAGATTTTAAACTAACTGGAAAGAAGTTTCACTATGACATATTAAAACTAAATGCATACATGAAGTAACGTGTAATAAATTAATAAAATAAACAATGATATGTCCTATCATATCAATTTTTTTCTTTTTATTTCAAGACTTACCTTATTCCCCTCCTCCCCCCCTCCCCCCACAAATCTATACAGGGAAGTTACCTCACTTGTTCAAAGATATCCTCTGATATGTGTCCACACTAGGTCATTTTCTGCTGATACTGGTAACACATTTTTTGTAATTCTTTCATGATTTTTTTTCGTTCTTTTCAAAATTCAATTTGTGTTCTGATCCTAAACTCGAATGCTTTTCTTGGCTATGAAGGTGAACTTGTTGATGCTGTTGTTCCTTTCATGGGGGAATCCATCACCGATGGCACTCTAGCAAATTTCTTGAAGCGTATGTTGTGCAAGTGGATATCTTTGAACTTTCTTTTTCATTTTTTTTCCTTGTGAAATTATTTTTTGTTTCAAAGGATGCAAATTATGCACAAATTGTCTTTTAAATGAAACTTAGGCATCTTGGATAGATTTATGTTAAAACTCTAATTCATCTTATTTTTTGTGATTTGGGAGCAGAACCTGGCGATCGTGTAGAAGTAGATGAGCCAATTGCACAAATTGAAACTGATAAGGTATTTCTTTGGCTAGGTGATCTTCTTTCTGAGCATCCATATCTTTAGTTTTAACCATTTCTCAGTTGCATCAACCGAAAATAATATTTTGCTTTGCTATTCTGAATAATTAAGACTTTTCCCCTTTATATGATACTAATAGGTGACCATTGATGTGAGTAGTCCTGAAGCTGGCATAATTGAACAGGTAAATATCGGATAGGTGACTAGCTTGTCTATTTGTGGAAAAGTTAATACTTCATATGACCTTAAACTAATGTTTATCTGTTTTCAGTTGGTGGCCAAAGTAGGTGACACCGTGCAGCCAGGTATGAAGATAGCTGTCATTTCAAAATCCGGTGGTGTAACTCATGTTGCTCCATCAGAAGAAAAGCCTAGCAAGGTGGCCTCTGCTCTCTCTTCTACTAAAACAAGGGAAGTAGAGATGAAGAAGCCTGAAGCAGAAACTACACCAAGCAAAGAAAAGCCCAAAGCACCTTGTCTGCCTCCTTCCAAGCCTTCAGCTAAGGAACCTCAACTTCCTCCTAAAGAAAGGGAGAGAAGAGTAAGTATCGTAGGACTTTTTTTTTTTTTTTTCTACATATAACACTCCTCAGGATAAGCATAGCGTGTTTGCTAAATGTGAACCTTTTCTTTTTGCTGTATTTAGTACATCGTCAAAGATAAAAATTGCTGCTACTTTAACATGTGATTTCTGTGATTTCAGGTTCCTATGACTAGACTTAGAAAGCGTGTGGCAACACGTTTGAAGGACTCTCAAAACACTTTTGCAATGTTGACTACGTTCAATGAAGTTGACATGTAACTGCCACTCCTTTTAGTAATGTTGTAGAATGTGAATTGCTGCTCTTCTCTTTCTGAACTTTTTGTTCTTTCAGTCCTTCTGATTCTACAAGACATAGAATTTATGCTGTTTGGCTTAGATTAATCTTCTGATCATGTTTTGAAATGCATATGCATCTTTTTTGTGCTATTAAGCATTTGCAACTTCTCATTTTAGTTTAAACTGGTAATAACTTATTTTTGCCCATTTGCCTCTCTACTTTGATGTACAATTCCAGGACCAGTTTGATGAAGCTCCGTTCTGACTATAAAGATGCTTTTGTTGAGAAGCATGGAGTAAAGTTAGGACTTATGTCAGGATTTGTAAAGGTAACGTTCACCAAAAGATGCATATGTTGTTTGTGTCTGTGAACAACATTAAATCTTCATCTGAAATGTCTTATCTCCTTTCAGGCTGCTGTTAGCGCACTTCAGAATCAACCAATTGTCAATGCTGTAATTGATGGGGATGACATAATTTATAGAGATTATATTGATATCAGTATAGCTGTTGGTACTCCAAAGGTCTGTCACAATTTAAATCAATCTACGTAGAGTGATTTAGTAATGTAGTTGGGATTTCTTTCTGCAGTAACATTCATACTTCCAGTTTTCTTGGATTTGCATGATCATGCTGTTTATAGTTTCATGTGGTATCTTCCCATGCTGGTTTTGGAGGATTTCATGCCAAAAATTGCATGAAAGAACAGTTATGAAAAGAATGCTATCTGACACCATTTATTCCTTCCAAATTCTATATGAAGACAATATCTAACTTCTTTGGGACATCTGACACCTTAAATGTGGTTAAAAAAACTGTTTAAAGAAACAACTATGGTGAAAATTAAACTGTGTACAAAGAAATAAAAACTTTGAGTTTGTAGATTCAGGTCTATTTACCTTAAAGGTCAAACCGGAGCTAGATTGCTTGAGATTGTAATTGTGGGCATTGCTATCAGTCACTTCTATTCTAATGTGATATGCCATTGGCCGTTGGTTTTATGCTTGTCATTTCGTACAAAAATAGTAGATGCATTCCAAAGTATGCCATTTTCTGTGTCTGTATGTATCAGTGCAAATGGGCGTGGCTGGTCTGCTCACCTTAATTGAAATGCCCACTTTGCTTAATGGAGCTATTCTTTAAGATGTGCTGCAACAAAGATTTTTTCAATTGTCATATCATCATTGAGATCTCTGGAGTGGATGCTCCTCGTAGTCCAAAAATTTTGTCATCTAATTAAATGATAATTTTTCTTTGTTTTTTATCATCTAGTGAATTGTCACTTGACAATGCAGTAAGGAATACTCTTATTTCAATTTATCATTGCTTTCCATATTCGCAGCCTGCACTTTGCACCTCCTTTTTGTTATACATGTACAAAACCCCTTAACCGTGTCTTAGTTTCTAGTTCCCCGTCTATGTCTGAAATTAGGGCTGGTTTCATTGACTCACTTTTCCAGGGCCTTGTAGTTCCGGTAATCCGAAATGCTGATAGAATGAACTTTGCTGAAATTGAGAAAGAGATAAACATACTTGCTAAGAAGGCAAATGATGGGTCTATATCAATTGATGAGATGGCTGGAGGCTCATTCACAATATCCAATGGTGGTGTTTATGGAAGCCTCTTAAGTACTCCAATTATTAACCCCCCTCAGGTTAGATGCTTTACAGCTATGTTACTCGGACTTGGGTATGGGTATCAGATATGGGTATGTGTTCGGCGCAGGTATATTTAATTTTTTTGAGTTTTTTCATGTATTTGAAAAGTTCTTGGAGAGTTATATTTCTATACTCATGTCCGAAAATGTGTCAAATATGAGAGTTGGACATGAGTACTTAAAGAAAAATGTAGAGTCAAAGCAGGATAGCTTTACAGTCAATGTGCTCCCCCCTCCCCCCACCCAGTCTCCTTAACACGTACACACCAGTCTAGCGCTCATTCTGATGAAATGAGCTTTGTTTTCTGGGAAATGAGCTGATTATCCATGTAAATGCATGCTTTACTGCAGAAATGCCCTAATAAAGGAGTACACGGCATTGCATTTGCAATTGTAGATGCTAGATCTTTATTTACTAACAGTTGTTTGTTCTTTCTGGCTTTATTAGTCGGCTATTCTGGGCATGCACTCTATAGTTAGCCGTCCGATGGTTGTTGGTGGAGAAATTGTTCCAAGGCCAATGATGTACATTGCACTGACATACGACCATCGACTGATTGATGGAAGGGAGGCAGTATTCTTCTTGCGTCGCATTAAAGATGTTGTGGAGGATCCGCGGAGACTGCTGCTCGATATATGAGGAAACTATATATAACAGCTGTCTAAACAGCTTTGGATATTGGCATACATTTTTGTTGGTGTGGAATAAATAGCAACTGATATTTGCAGGGCTCCTAGATTTTGCGTTTTCATCCAAGTTTTCTAATAGCAGCCCCATCGCATAAACTTTCGTCTTACCAGTTGTCAGACTGTCCTAATATCACATTTTCCCATCTTATTACTTACCTGTTAAAAGGCGTAAGTGTATGGTGGTTGAACATCTTGTCCATAATAAGGCATCCCCATTTTTCTTTTGATTGATATTCTTTTAGCTAATGGAGAAAACAAGCAACGGGGTCAATCAATGACTAATACTCACAATAGTTGAATGTAAGACACCGCCAAGGTCAGTAGTCAGTTCGGTCTAACTTAAGTCATGTCTGAATATGATATATTTTTATTTGAGTTGATTTGATTCGATTTTTAATTAATAAAAAATAATTTTTTTAATTATTTTAATGATAAAATGGATTTATGAGCTGAATCGAGATTATCAGAGTTGGGTAAAAAAGTTAGAAAAAAAAATTAGACCTGGTTTGGTGCTTGAACACCTCTCGAAGTTTGGGTAGGCCTTGTCTCTTCTCTTTTGCTATCTTACAACTAAATAGTAAATCGTAATTTTCCCACGAATAATCACATTTTCTTTTTCTTGTCCTTCTGATACAAATAAGCAAAATACTAACCATTTTCAATGAAACTGAAAAGGAAAATCGTTAGTCAATAAATCGCATAATTTTTTTACGATATAAGGAAATTCTTTTGCCACAAAACTTCTGGCCAGTTCCAGAGATACCTACTAGGAATAGCTTCGGGTTAAAAGAATTTTTTGCAGCAGCCAATGGTTGGCCTGGCAATAGTCTGATTCATTCATGGAATCCAATCCAGATCTCACCAACTCTCCACAGTGAACTCTCAACTACATGGGTCCCCCACTATCAGTTACTCTAATCCCCTGTATTCGTTTCTAAACACGGCTCTATTACAGACCAATTACATTAGAACTTGTTGGGGCTGTAACTGGCTCCTCACTTCAAGGGCCGAGATTCTTGGGTCACGCACTTCAACCTCGGACGAAATCAGCAACATACATTAGGTTCCTTGTAAATGACAGCCGTTGGATAAAGTGAGTAGATGGGGGAAACAGTATAAGTGGATCTGATCTGTCATGTTTGTGTATTTTCTTGCGGTATAATGGTAAAATAGCTCTTTTAAGCCTTTAAGCACCACTCGCTCATGATGTGGTTTTGTTGGCTATTTGTTTCTCGCGATTTGGCAAAGAAATTTTCCGCCACCCACTCCTTTATACAAACCATTTCTTCATTTTTTTTTTTAATACCAAAAACGATATTTCCATGTATAATTTCTTTCACATATAAAGGCTATCCTTTTTTTTATCTGTTTGCCCACAGTCGGCTGAGATATACTCTTTTCTGCTCTCTTTTCTGCTCTCTTCTTGAAGAAGAACGCAAAGAAGGGTTCTTCGTAAGCCTTTTTCACTCTCTTGTTTTCTCTTATTACCGTGAATAGTTTTACGTCTTTGTGAAGCTGTGAGCCTCTGACTGAGGAATGTGATTGAGATCTTGATAACGTGATAGCATTG
>JAQSVH010000011.1:9721623-9747853 GCA_029448705.1 Adansonia digitata | reverse complement strand
AATAATATATTTATTTATATTTAGATAATAATAAATTAAAGCTTAAGAATGTGAATGCATATTAAAAATTAAAATTCATTTGGATACAATAAAAATACAATATTTAATTATTGAAAATCGGATTTTGATCCAAGAAACCTTGAGAATTAAAAATTGCTTTCTTTTAAGAATTTTACTAATTGAGTGCTATAAAACAATTTTTCATGTCATTAGGTACAATAATATATTCATAAATACATTAAAAATAATGGATAAAATTATCGATTATTATACTTAATATAAAATTATTACTATAGATAATATATTAACTAACTTGTATTGTTCTCTATGATGCTGTAAAAGAGTATATATAATTTTACCACTTCATTTTAACTATGCATTTCTATAGCATATAATGCCCCACTTGGGGGACATGAAAATTGACAAGGTTCTCTTTGTTTTTCATTTTTTGGGTTTCCATGGATGGGCATTTGGGAAGGTCAAGCTTTTGGTTTTGATGTCAGCATCCGTCCAGTTACAGTGATTTTGCCAAATCAACATACTATCAATATAAGTAACAATGCCTGCGGCTATGAGTGGGGCCTTTATCTTTTCTTATGGCATTTCAGTACGAGAGCAATAATTCACAATCTGATATTATATATTTTAAGGCCATTAGAAATTAATGATAATGACTGGGAAACCATGGGAAATGGGGGAATGGAACTGCCTACTTTCCTTGAAAATGAATGGAATATATGTGGATGGAACTGGGGAAGTTGGTGAGATGATGCAGAAAATCACCATTCAACTAACCCTCTCTTAATTTCTCAACCTCGTTTGCAGGATACCAAGATGCAATGAAGAAGTATTGCCTTGCATTTTAAAGCATTAGGTGAATCAGGCGATTCATATAATTATTTTTATGATATAACGATATATAGCAATTTAAAATTTAAATTTTAGTATTTGTAACTTTTCTATTTTTTTTTAAATTGTGTCTTCATTATACAAAAAAAAAAAACATTACTTGACGACTCGAAATCTGCAACCTTTTTTTTATCATCAAAATATGACTCCCCTTGTTTAAAAAAAAAGAAAAGCATTAGTTGATGGCTAGACTATAGCCTTTCCAACTTGGTCCAAAGTTTGGGTTTTTTTTTAATTTTCTTTTATTTGTCATTCATAATTAAATTATGAAGATATATATATATATGTGTATACATACCAAGAGTTTTAAGGTGAAAAGGAAAGGAAAAACAAAGATTTCCGAGGCATGATGAGGTGGGGACTTTCACTTTCCTTTTCTATAATAAAAATGACAGTACTTTGTAGGAAAAGGTTACAGACATGCATGATGAAATTAATGGGAAGTAACAACCTTTGTCATCCCCTTCCAGTATATCAACATGAGGCCACATCCATCTTCTTACAAGTTACATTGCATCAAAGGGAAAGTCAGAGATGGAACTTCATCTATTAATTCATCATCATTTTGTTATTTTTTTCCTTTTCTGATAGCCGCATTTTTCTTAGCTTAAGGACCCAGCTGTTATGCTTTAATTAAACTGGGAAAACTTATGTAGTTTCACACCATATTATTTATATTTTTTATTCTTAAAATATTCATATTCTAATTTTAATATAATGATATTATCTTTTAAATATATAATTTTTTTAAAAAATTTAAATAAATATATTCATATTAAATACGTATTTATATTCAATATTTATCTAAATTCAAATAATCCAAAGTTTTGCGCCACCATATATTAGTAGCTTAGCTGATTGACAGATAGAGAAGAAAGTCAATGGCCATGGCCAATGGCCTCGTCGAATTGTACCAAAAATAGTTGTTTAGTTAGTTGAAGAACCATTATTCTTTTTTCTTGTTTAAAGCCGAGGATGTTCAATCAACTACTACTATCCATGTCCCCATGATCCTTCCTTTTCTTGTCGAAGAAAAGCTGATATATACATTTCGCCAATCACCAAGATCTTGTTGGGTCGAGGCCCGTTTTTCCTAAATTGCATCTGCTAAAAGGTTCCTAGGGCCTAGACCTGGTAACTAATTTTCTTATTTTATATTCATATCATAAATTATATTATAAATATTATAAATTTAATAAATTAATAATTTATATTATATAAATTTTAATATATATATATGCGTGTTAAGTTTATATTTTTTTTATATCGTGTTATGAATTATATTTTAATTATTTTTTTATGTTATGTTAGAATAATAATATCATGTAATATTGCTAGATTTAAGCACGCTTAGAGGTTTATAAAATTGGTATACATTCTTCAATACTGGACACAAACTAAGATTCAATTCCAATAGGCAAACTCAGAGATTTATAAATGACTGCCTCAAATATTGAATAGCTAACAGTTGATGATTTGATGCAAAAAGAATAATATAGTACTAAATTCTTTAATCATACATCTATAAAAACAGCTATATATTTACACAACAGTCTTGCCAAATTCCAGCATGATCGGAAAGAATCATAAATAACTCATCTTTGTGATTAATTTCTTCGCTAATCATTATTGATTAATATTGTGGAAGATGAAAAGAAAATGATAGAATTTTTAAAAGAATAAAAATT
Organism: Adansonia digitata; assembly: GCA_029448705.1. NCBI lineage: Eukaryota > Viridiplantae > Streptophyta > Magnoliopsida > Malvales > Malvaceae > Adansonia > Adansonia digitata. The sequence continues at coordinate 9,745,256 of JAQSVH010000011.1, read as the reverse complement.
AAAAAAAAAAAACCCAAAGAGTGGTGAATCATGCAAAGGTTGTTAAGTAAGCAGCTGGTTTTCAACGATTCACAAGAGTTGAAATCTTGATCCACTGGGGAAGTAAGTCATCGGAATTGGAGGGCTTTTCTTAGCCTTGCTTTCCTTTGATTTGGCTTCACTACCAGCTTTAACTTTGGTCGATGATGTCCGTGGAGCACTGTCTGCTGATGATCTCTCGGACGACACTACCTTATTAGAACCAGGAAAGCAACTGAGAAAGCTAGCTAAAAGAGCCATGGGAAATTTTGGGTTGTATGTTTCAGAATTCCGGGGATTGAAAATCTTTCTTTCTGTAAGAAAGTAGAAGTAGTAGTATTAGTTTTTGCTATGTTGTTGGACGTATGATTTTCTTGGTGGTCTCCTATATAAGCATGCTGTTGGCTTGGTGACCAAGTAACCAAGTATTTCCTCGCACGTTTGGTCGAAGAATCTGAAGGGGAGGAAAGGATGCATGATCCGGGACAATCAGGTTGCTTTCGGGGTTGTTTTTTGGTGCCTTTCTCGGAACCAGGTGGCAGTATTTTCAGCTTGGTCAAACAAGCCAAATTTGAAGCTGAAAAGTCAACAGAGACCATAACCATATATATAAATAAGTCGAATTTCGTTACTTGATAGTTAAGTTAAGCCAATCTAAAATGATTTCAATTCAGCAACTGGCAATAATGCATATATTTAAAAGCGTCTCTCCAAACGGGTTAATACTTAATAACTAGATATTACTCATCTAAATAACATATATATATTTATTTTATTTAATTCCAGTTAATAGTAAATAGTCAAAAGTTTTGCTCTAATCTTTTAATTTCACTAATAAAAACTTCTTGCAATTTAATATCTATTTTTACTATTAGAAAATCCTTAATTCAGTTTGGTATTACGAGTCAAAAGACACCGACACAATTAGTTAGTTAAAAAAATTATATAAAAATCAAATTATAATTATAATAATGAAATAAATTAAGAATTTTTAAGTCTTTCTATTTTTAAGAAATAACTACTCATTTAAATAAAAAAACTGTTTTTTTATTTTTTAAATTTTAAATTATTTTTATTTTAAAATATAATAAATTAAAAATTTATCTTTTTCATTTACAAAGCTGGATTGAAATTTTTGTAAAAATAATACTTAATAAAAGATTTGGTGTCTCTATTGTTTTAGGCCCAAAACGAAGAAAAAAGAATCACAAAGCCTTATACAAGATCTGGTTTCAAGCTAATGGGCTTGAATCCAAAAAGCATGCAGAAATAAAATCTGACTACGTAATTATAAATATGCACATATACCATTTAAATCCGAAAAAGAAAAAATCAATGAAATATAAATCTGTTTTGTTGAAGCCAATGTTTTTCTGTGAAGTGATGATATATAGGATTTTGTTAACCAAATGCCTTAAAGGGTAATTTTTTAAAAATAATTATATATATTTTAATATTTTTATTTAATATGCTAAAAATGATGAATTTCGTATAATGTTATTATTATATATATTATTAATTAATGTTAAAGAATGTTTTTAAAGACATTTATAAAACTCATAATGATATTACGATGTTGTGATCTTGAAAATAGAGAAATGTTCAATGCTAAAGGGTTCATCAACGTTGTCCCTTTTTCAAAGTTAGAAGGTTAAAAACTTGGAAGCGAATGCATAGGTTTGAAATTGTAGCAAGTAAACAAACAAAAAGGAAAAAAAACCATTTTAATATATTATTTTATTAGAAAAATGAAATTAAATAACAAAGTGATAAGAATCGGAAAAGAAAAAAATAATACATCTGATAATATTAAAAATAACATAAAAATAATTAATATACGATATTAATATATAAATATTTTAAAATTTATACAATATCAATTAGTAACATATAAAAATTTATATAAATATAAATAAAATATTTTAAATTCAATTATAAAATAATAAAATATATAAGTACAATATAAAATAAGGATCTCATATCTGGTTGAAGGTGTTGTGAGGTGTTAGGGGTATGGGGGGATTGGCACCGTAAGGAGCGAAATCCGTTAGCGATTGGTCCTTGCTGCCGAAGACATATTTCCCTGTTTTTAGTTGCATTTGGTCACGACAAAAACAAAAGCTTCTTCTTGGACTGCACTGCCGCTCTCTCTCTCTCTCTCTCTCTCTCTCTATGTATATTTTTTTTCCCATCTTTCTTATGCCCCCACCAAATCATTCCTTTTTCTGATTTCACTCATCTATTTATTTATTTTTGGGTCAAATTCTCCCTTCCAAGTTCCAACACATCCACTGTTCACTCAATTTTTTTGTATGAAAAAGTTCATTATTGCTTAATAACATTTGGTAAAATAATATTTAAAAAATATAATTAATAAATATTTTAAATTCAATAAAAAAAATAATACATTAAATGTAATTTATTTAAAAAAAATTAATTAAAAGCAAAGCACAAGAGTTTCTTGACAAATCACCGTCCCTAGTTTTAAGATTTGCTCGATCTCTCTCTCTCTCTCTCTCTCTCTCTCTCTCTCTCTGTATTTCCCTTTCAATTTTTGAGAAGATCCCTCAAATTGCGTAGCTTTAATACACAAAAGTGAGAAAATAACCTTTTAAAAACAATTAAATATGTTAAAAAATATCATAAAAATATTTTATATTTATTAATTCAAATAACAAATCATCACTTATTATTAATTAATTAAAAAAATAACCTTAATACACATCCATAAACGACACTAAAAAAAGGCCTTGGAAAGAAAAAAAACATGATGATTTTACAGCCATTATTGTCCAAATGATTGAGCTGATGGAACGTTGATCCAAACTTTTTTACAAGCATTCAAAATTCCGAGCACCATTAAAAGATCTTGTTGAATTTAGAAATTACTACATCAAAAGACTTAAAAAAAAAGGCTATCTATCCTAATGACAGTGATCTCATTAATTGCAGCTCGAAAGAATAGAAGATAACCGTCAGATTGGTGGTGATCGATAAAAAAGAGAAAGATCTAACTAAAAAGAGTAAAGATCATGGAAATCATCAATGGGTCCTACTGATTACCCCCGTGATCTTCACCTCGTCATAGGATCATTGCCATGCACTGCAGCTACACTACAACATCGATTTAAATTAAAAAGGGCAAAAGAGAAAGAAAAAAAAGAAAAGAATTAAAGTGGAAAAGACAAAACAGAGAAGCGAAGGTAAAGTGAGGGATGTTTGGTATTAGACTGGACCTGCGTTAAGCATCAACAAAAGCCGCGCCAGATTGCGTGGATCTCGTCCCCCTCTCTCTTTCTCTTTACACGCTGCCCAATAAAAATCATTGTACTAAATGACAATTTTACCCTCCCCTTCGCTATTGCCTTAATTTTTCAGTTTTTTGCTTTCACTTACTCAAATCCGAAGAACTGAAAGGGTTGGTAAAATTTGGGCAAATCAAGTAGTACAGAAAGAAAATAGAAACGGAAAAAATGTCCAGATCATCGTCGGCGTCGTCTACGGCGCCGTTTCCGGCTATCAAACCCGAGAACTACAAACACAGCCCTGTTCACTACGCTGTCGTTTTGCGTGATCACAAGACTTTGACTCGATTAGTTTCGACTCTACCAAAGCTAGCTGATCCTGCTCAGATCCATTCCGAGTGCGACTCATTGAGTCAAGAACGCGTAGCTGACCAAATCTCAGTTGTTCTCGACCGCCGTGATGTCCCTTTCCGTGAAACTCCTCTCCACCTCGCGGTCCGGTTGAACGACGTCGTAGCTGCCAGGACACTCGCTATTGCCGGGGCTGATGTGTCGCTCCAGAACGCTGCGGGCTGGAATCCTCTCCAGGAAGCACTTTGTCGCCGGAGCTCCGACATTGCGTTGGTTCTCTTAAAACTTCACCACCGCTCCGCCTGGTGCAAGTGGCGCCGCCGTTTACCACGCGTAATTGCCGTTCTCCGCCGAATGCGGGACTTCTACATGGAAATCTCCTTCCACTTCGAAAGCTCCGTAATTCCATTCGTCGGAAAAATCGCACCTTCTGATACTTACAAGATCTGGAAACGCGACGGTAACCTTCGAGCTGATACGTCATTAGCTGGCTTCGACGGCTTAAAAATCCAACGAGCTGATCAAAGCTTTCTCTTTCTCGGCGACGGCGATCACCTCCACGACATCCCTTGCGGCTCATTGCTAGTCATCAACCGGGAAGATCGCAAAATCTTCGACGCATTCGAAAATGCCGGTGCTCCGATGAGTGAATCCGACATTGCCGGATTTTGTTCCCAAACGAGTGTGTACAGACCCGGAATGGACGTAACCAGAGCGGAACTCGTAGGCAGAACTAACTGGAGACGCCAAGAGAAAACAGAGAGCGTCGGTCAATGGAAAGCTAAAGTTTATGAGGTACATAACGTGATTTTCAGCTTTAGGTCACGAAAAGTTGCGAGTTCCGAGAACGACGTCGCGGGAAGTGAACAAGTGTTACCTTTAGAGCTTGACGAAGACGATGACGGTTTTTTGGTTTGTGAAAACCCGAATTTTGGTATGCCTGATAGGCGAAGGCACAGTAGCTTTGTGAGAGAAGAGAGAGAGTGGATTTCGGTCGGAAGGAAGAGTGTCGATGTCTTTCCCTCTTCAGCCGCGGCTATGCCTCCTAGAAGATCGACGTCTTTTACTACGGCGAAAACGGTGATGCCGCCACCGCAAACTAAGGAGAAAGAATACGTGCGAAGTTTACGGCCGTCTGTTTGGTTAACGGAACAGTTCCCATTAAAGACAGAAGAGTTGCTACCTTTACTTGATATTTTGGCTAATAAAGTAAAAGCTGTTCGAAGGATGCGAGAGTTGTTGACTACCAAATTCCCGCCGGGGACATTTCCGGTGAAGGTAAGAAAGGCGAAGTATAAATTTTGTTAATATTTTCTTGTTAACTTTTAAGAAATGTGGGGTCCACGTGGATGTCTGTCTCCTTGGGAGGGTGTCTCTTTTGGGTCTTTTGATGCGTAGGAAGGCCTGACCGCCTGACCAATGACAGAAGGAAAGGAAGTGTGTTTAAGTTCTTTTCTTTCTCTTTTTTTTTTTTTTATGGGGGAAGGGAAACTGTGTCTTTGGTCGGATTGACGTGGACTTCTCCCAACCTTGTGCTTTAGATCCAACGGTGATTCACTATTGGACCCCACATCATCCGAGGTTTCCTTTTCTCATCAGATAAGGCATGGCATGCCATTGCCAGCCTCGTGTGGCCATGAATTTTTTTATCGTCTTCTGGGTTAGGTAATCGTTAAGTTACTCATGATCCATCCACGTCATCTGGACAAACCAATGATGATGATGAAATGGCAGGATCATGTGGGGCCAATGTTTATAGTTTTTCAACCGTTAAACCTGCCATTTCCCCGTTTGATTTGTGATATTTTTTTCAGACAAAGTTGGTCTTAATTGTTTTTTGATTGTTTTTAAGACATTGGCTAAAAGCATAATTATTTGTTTGGTTTGCGGGCGTGGACAGGTTGCAATTCCGGTCGTCCCAACAGTAAGGGTGGTGATAACCTTCACAAAATTTGTTGAACTCCAATCAACAGAGCAATTCTACACTCCACTCTCAAGTCCTAGACATTTTTCCAACGGTGGAGGAAAGGGCCAAACAGAGGAGGATCAAAAATCAGACGAGCATAATTCCTCATTACCATCGTCGTCTTCGTCGTGGTCATCGACGGCATGGCTGAGGCGAAGCAATAGTCAATCAGTGTCAGCTAGCAAGCAACAGCAGCAGCAGCAGCAGCGTAGTTGTTCTTCAATGGCGCAACAAGCTGATCCTTTTGCTATTCCAAGTGGATACACGTGGACCAGTGTTGATGACAAGTCTAGCAAATTGAAGAAATCCAAGTCCACAAGGAAACCAAAGTGAAAAGAAAAAAAAAAGTTCAAAAATACAGATTTGGTTTTAAATGAAATTGATTTCCCGCTATGTTTAAAATTTTGATTGGGTTGAAATCAATAGTGCTCAACACTTTGGACTGAACAAAAGGGGTAAATGTGGTTGATTAAATATGTTGTTGCACACAATTTTGTTTAATTTTAGTACTAATTCTTTACGTTTATTTCAATGTTCTCGAGTTTGACCAAAAGGGTTCTTTCATTTCAGCGTTGAATGGAAAGAATGTAAAATGGGTTAGAAGAAATCATTGCTGGTTTGATGAAACTATCTCAAGGAAGCATTATTAGAAAACGAGTACATTAGCATCTGATGTATAATCTTGTAAGTAACCTGATTAAAGCATACTTCAATTTTAATTATTTCGTAAGTAAGTTTTGTTTTAATGGTAAAGGAAGAAATCAGATTTTGATGTTCATTTATCCAACTGCAATAGATGCAGCTGACCTAAGATGTTTACAACAACAGCAGACTGCCAGTTTCCTTTTGGCAAGAAAATATCCATCTTGAGGGAACAGAATTGGATAATATTCAGGTCCAACTAGCTATTGCTCTTGACCACTAAAATTTTAGGGCAAACGTAGGGTGTCACGATCCACACCAACTTGAAAAGTATTATCTACTTTAACTCATTGAATCTTATAGTTTTATCCGAAAACAATTATAAGTTGAAGTTGGTGTGAACAATTATATACCCAATCAAATTTTAGTACACAACTGATATGGAATTCATGACTACTCTCTAAGACCATGACACCAAAAGCATGAATCAAGAAGTGGCTTAAGCCTTACACTACTCAACAGTAACTACTTCTAAAACTTTAAGGTACATACAGAGATAGGCGTGAAGTACTGTTAGAAAAACATTTAGCCACACATATATATATAAAACATGTTGTGCTATCAATGAAGCATACTTGATAGACACTCCACCATCCTACTATTTTGAGCAATCCTCACTAGCATTCACAGTCCATCTACTTCACCCAGGAAAAGAGTCTTCGGCAATAATTTATTACTTCTCACCACGTAACCTAAGAACTTCTTCCGAGGTTTTTTGTTTCTGTAAATGGTAGAATATATTTTATAAAGTCACCTATCATTAGCAAGCCAATCAAAAGACATAGAACCATGTTTCAATCATTAAGGATTAATTCGTAGTATGGTTTGTTGGATATTGGTGAATCCTTGGGACCGAAAGGTATAGTGATTGGTCCAAATATGCTTGTAGCAAAGTTCTTGAATTTCCTGCTCACATGTAGAACTTTGTTAGTGGCCCTATGTACGAAAATAGAAGGAAATCTGTAAAGATACATAGCGTTCATTTGTAAAGCCAAATCAGCTACTTGTAATTGGGATCAAAGACAAGTCCTTCAAAAAAAAGGGGGCAAATTGGGATTAAAGACAAGCCATCTACAAGTGGTCCTTTCTTTAATAGGTTTTTAAAGGTGCTTCAAAAACAAGAAAAGAAAACTCATTACCATTTGGTTCATCATCTGCTTTTATCAAATTTTCTCAGGCGCAGTCCCTTGTAAATCATTACCAGCTAGAACTAGCTTTTATCAAACCCATCTTTATTTCATTTTTGCACGATATGAGTGACTTTAAGTCTCATTTCTTCTATTATTTACATCTTTCTCTCGCAGCTGCTTCTGCAAATACTTATTTTAGTAGGCTTAACTTAAGATCCTCTATATATCTACAGTTTGGAGCTCTTATTTTAGGCAATAAATTTTGACAATATATATATATATATATGATCTATACTAAGCATGTTGTTATGCATTTCTACATTATGATTTCATGGCACTCCAATAAGGGATCTATGCAGTATCCAAGAAGGATATATATATATATATAATTATCCACTAAAATTTTTGGCTGAAATGGCTTTAATTTTTCTTCTTGACAGTAATTTTTTTTTCTGCTATGTTGCATTTAAAACATAGTTTTGACAATTGAGATTGGTTTCGAAACTAAACTAAAGAATGTTGAAGCTTGATGGACCATTTTGGCCATTGCTAGATTCGAAAATATCACAAAAATCAATTTATTATTATTATTATTATTATTATTGTTTTTGGAAAAAGAAAAGGCGAAAACATATATAAAAACAAAGACTTGGTCAAAAATAACATTACAAAGAAATTTATTAGAATTTTACATAAAAAAGAGAAGATTTTTCAGACAACAAGGGAACCTCTAAGGGTTCACTTGAATTCCATGCCAACATGAAACTAAATGAATTTTTATTTTATGATTATTTATTACAATTTTTTTTTCCCAGTTGTCTTGTCTCCGCTATAAGCAATCTAACTGGGCTTTGCCTGAATTAAGGTTATGAAACGAAGTCGTTTAAAGTTTTTGGTTGAAGCTAGCGCTTGAATGGGCTGGTTTGAACAATAGATGCGTTGGTTTAATGTATATGATGCCCTTAAAGTTAACGAGCTTAAATTACCTAAGAATTTAGTTGGTTCAGCAAAGCCAGGCCTGTAACTTTAATATATATATATATATATATATCAATGCAAAAAGTTCTTTATTGAAGTTATATTTTTTTTCATTTTATTATATTTATTGTATTATAATCGTGTTTAAAGTATTTTATATTCATATCAATTTTAATACGTTAATAATTCATTTTATAAGATTTTGAGATATGTATCATGCCGTGTTTTAATTACTTTACGCATTTTATATTTATATAATTATATCTAAAATTATTAGGTCTAGATACACCTATGTGATCATCACATCAAAGAAATGGTTGAAATATCAACTTTACTCACGGTGACTAATTGACCAGTTCAATCGATTTAAAGTACTATATTGGAAAAAATTCGAAAGTTAACTAGTCGATCTCTTTAAAAAAAACAGAAAACAAAACCAAATGATTTAATCTTAATAACAGAAAATAATAGAAATTGAATTAATTCAGTCGATTTTGATCGGTTTAATTTTAAAAAAATATAAATAAAAATATTTGAAGGTAAAATCTCATATTTTTATTCTTAAAAATATAAATAAAAAAAAGTTGTTATGTATATTTATATTATATAATACATTTAAAAAATTATAAAGGGATTAGTTATTAAACCAATGTCGCATAATCGATTATTACCAAATTAAATTGACGAATTTGAATTTAATTAGTTTTGGTCGACGAAGTAGGCACCCTACCCAAGATTATTCTTTCTCATTTGCATTGTTTCAATCTCAACTTTCTGATTAAAAGTAGTTAAAATATCTTTAACTACAACTAGGAAAAGTCTTTAGTTTGGTTGTACCCAATTATTTTGAATTTGAACAAACTTTTAGTTGAAAGGCCATTTTTTTCTTTTGGTTCTTTTAATTTCTTTGGAAGAGTAACTAATTAATTCGTACGTAATTACGTAATTTTTAAAGATAAAATAAGAAGATAATTAAAAATATATCATTTATATTTTGAATTTAACAATGTTAGGACGAGTATCATCCAAAACCTTTTAAAAACATAACTTTGAATAATAATTATTAAAAACAATTTTTTTTATTTTTTAAAAAATAATTATTAATTGTTCTCAATGCTTTTAAATTTTGTAATGATAATAGACTACACCTTTTAATTAGACGTTAATATATATATATATATATATATGAAATTTGGTTCCATTGAGATCTTGAAAAGAATAAATTCAAAAGCTTTTTTTTTCCTCTTCTTTAGTTATCAATTTGTAAATTCAAAGTCTTTATAATTAGTTATTAATGAAGCACATGCACCAAAGCCAAAGTCACTAACAACAATGTCAAATATTATTTTATCAAAACCAGAATTAATTTATAAATATAGAGAATAATGTAGATAACCTTTTTCTTTGGTTTCTGCTTAATTTTAATGTAAGATATTTATCAAAGGTTTTGAATTTGATGTCATAAATTATAATCTTATTGTATACACCTAATTATAAAGGGCAAACAACAAAGAAGACAAGTAGCTTTGGCCTAGTGGGGAAAATATTGCATGTAGGGGAGAGTTCCAGTTTCGTTCGAGAGCATGCATTATGTAGGGTGACGAGACAGCCTGCAGAAACGCAGTAAGTCAAGCACCAGTGGGAGCTAATGGTGCATTAGGTAAAATACATTAAAGGCCATTTTGGTTGGCCTACTGTAAGCAATCTCACTCTTTTAGTCGATCCTCAGCGGTCTGCGCCTGTAAAAGTATTTAATTACAAGTTCACGAATTGCAAAAAGCAATGGGTCAGTGCCACTCTGAGCCATCATCAAAAGCAGATCATGTCGATGAAAAAGAAGAAGAAGAAGTGCGTCGTTGTAAGGAAGAAATTACGTCAAGCAGCTTGAAGAAAAGGTGTTTAACCATGGCCAAGGAACAACGGTCGAGGTTTTACATATTAAGGAGGTGCGTTATTATGTTACTATGCTGGCAGAAGTACGGCAACTACTGACTTTTCAACACCACTCCGGATTACCCGCTTATGTATTAACTTCCTTCATAAATTGTGTCGCGATCTTCAAGTGTCAGTAAACAGTGCGTAATTTAAGTAGACTCTAGTTCACTATTGGATCATTATTTGCCAAAATGATAACTATTTCACTTGTTTCTTTGTTTTCTTGTATACAAGCAATATCAGAGCTAGCTGGTTCCTTAATTCTTAAGTAGTTAAGGTTACAAAATAAAAGAGAAGGAGATCAGATCACTGAGGGAAATTTATTGTATTTAGGGCTGCCGATGTTGAATTTGAACCTGTTAAAAACGAAGAGTAACTTGCAGTAAGATTATAGGACCTTGAGTTTTCCCTGTTGTGGGGGGTCAAGAATTCATGGTGATGGAGGAGAGATAGGCAGACAGGAATATGTTGCAAGTGTATCACATTAGCAGAGTTTTCACGTGAAAACAGTCATTAACGTGGGGCTGTTTTTTTCTTTTGCTGTAAGAAAATGGGGGTGAGAGATGCAGACATCAATTCACATGGAGAGAGGGACATATCAATGGGGGTAGATACAAGTTTTTTTTTATTTTTTATTTGAGATTGTCAACATTTAATTCGAAGTCAGTCAAGACAACTTTCTCTTCGGTAGGATTTAGGAATAGGGATGACAATGAGTTGGGATAAATTTTTACTTGCTTTTGTCTTCGGCTCAACCTTCAAATATTCAAAACTTGTCTTAAATTCGAATTTAATTTAAAGTTTTAATATCCAAACTTAAACCTAAAATGAAGAAATCTCCCGACTCTAAACAAACCTTAGCCCAGAACTTAAATTCCATTTTCAAAAATCTACAAATTAAATCAAACACATACGATAAAATCTAACAAAAATCAAGTTATTTAGAAAATATATCGGAAACGAATTAGCTAATAATTCCACTAATTTTTTCGCATAATTCTAAAATTTAGTGGTCTGGTAGACAAGCATTTAATCAGACAAGACACGATTTAATTACCAAAATTATTGTCATATGCAGCATCCCATTACCCAACCTAATGCATGGAAAATATTTAATGTTTCATATATATATATATATATAACTTTATATGTTATTAATATATTAATAAATCGATTGTTAGATTAAATAATATAATTATATTTGTTATTTATGTAAAGTTTTAAATCGATTTGATATTTTAATCATATAAATCATGAATATTAGTATTTTTAATATATGTTTAACAGTGAAAGTTTTTACATTGAATAAATACATAGATATTTTTTTCTTTACTCAAAACTCGTCTGCATAATCTAAGTGAATAAACAATGAAATACAACGATCAAATTAAATAAATATGAATTGTATATAAAGTCGTGAAGATATATAAAACGAATTTAATTTTGCATAACTATAAGTGGATCTTTCCTCATATATATATATATATATACATACGAAGAAGGATTTATTTACACAATTGTAAAAAGTTTTACATAATTTTTTAGCTATTAATTAGTATAATTAATGATGAGTTGACTTTTTAATTAATCATTAGATAAATGTTAATCAATTATTAAAAGGTTGTGTAAAACTAAAAAATTTTACCCTTGTTGAGTGGATTCCTCTTCTCTCTATATATAATGTTAATGCTATATTCACAAGAATCACGACTCAATTGTTATAACGTCAATTATGTACCCAGAGTAATATTGGCGTTTCTTAAGCGGCACTGCTTTTATTATGGGAACATGCTTCAAACATATTCACCGCTGTCGAGCATGGGTTGTGTCGGAAACAAGATGAGAAAGCACTGCACATCCAAACCTAGTGACTACACTGATTGGTTGAGTGAGTCCATTATAGTCACAGATTTTTTTCATATATATATATATATATTATCAGAATTTATGTCTCTGTGCATATATATATATATTATCCGAATTTATGTCTCTCTGTGTGTATATATATATATATATATTATCTTCTTGAATGACACTTAATTTCCATGTTTGTTATAAGAATTTATGTGAACATTCAGCTTTTCAAGTCTATGGTTACTCTAATCCGCAGTTCTTACAAGGAAAGGAGAAGATCACCAAAATAATGACCCCTGCAGGCGATAAGAGGAATACATGTTCAAGCTAAACTGTGATTTGGAAAAAAAAATTTTCTTAATCAAGTTCAAGTTAAAGGTCTTAAAAGTTAATTTTCCTACTTAAAATAATATTAAAAAATAAAAAAATTATATTAATATTTTTATTAAATTTAAATAAAAATATTAAAACAGTAATTCGAGATGAACTAGCTCGAATTACAAAAATTTTTATTTACGTTCAATCCAATACGAACCAAGCTATAAGTGAAATTGAGATATGCATAGAATTTAATTAGTAGCTTCATTAATGTACAATTAAATCATAACTTGGTCCAAAGGGTCTAGATTCAATACTTCATATTAGTAATTAATTTACTAATCATGTCGTTGAACGTTAATGCTAAATTTAATCAAGTTCAAGCATTGAACCACAGTTACCAATTACAAACTCCATTTTGAGGTCCAAATCATAATGATTGTGCCTTAAAATAATTTAAAAAAAAACTACATTTAGGATCATACACTTCTTGTTTGCTCCATTAATTGCAAGTATTGTTTCATTACACATCAATCCCATGTGCTATATGTCGGGTTTTACACAAAATAGTGTTAGGCTTTAATTTCGTGCAATTGGTTCTTAAATGCAAAATCTGGCTCTCAGAGATATTGTTTGGTACTACTTCTAGACACAAAACCATAAAATTAAGTTCACCGACCGGGACTTTATACCAAAGCTTGTTTCTAATTCAAATGCTTATTTAAAGGTCATATTATTTATTAAATTCAATCTAATTTAAATTATTATTTTAATTATAAAAATATATTAATATAAAATAATATTTTAATGATATTATGAATAAAAAAATTGATTTTCAGATTGATTAAAATTTGACTCAATCAAAATCATATAAAAAAAATAAAAAGTTTTAAACTATCGGACTTGACCTATGAAAAGGTTTACACCAAACCAATAAGCCCCTTCCACCTCATAAATACAAATTGAAAGCTTAAGGGCTGGTTTCAGTGAACTTTCCCATTGTCTCTAAACTTTGTATTTAATATACCCACCCCTTTTTTGTTGTTGGGTTGGTGGCAAATTCAATGCTCTGCCATTTTTTAGGCCCAATCTCTCTTTTTTTATTTGGTGTGAAACTCTCTCTCTCAATAAACTTTAACCCCCTCTCCTCTCCTCCTTCCTCTCATATACTAAGCTAGCCTCTTGTTTGTTCATCATTTTCTATCGTTAGTTGAAGGCAAATATACAAGACCATCTTTCGTTTAACACTCTCATTCATATGTATGTAATATTTTGTTTTACTTATAATTCTGCAATATAGCATCAGCTGCAGGAAGGAAGATGGTGAGAGCATATGGAAAAAGCATAATAACATAAAGAATGCTTATCGAGATGTTGGTGCGGTTCAATTAGAAAGCATCGCTCTAAAGGTTAGAGTTCTGTTATTTGATTGAGCCGTGCCAATATCACGTACAACTGCCTCTTAGTTATAACTTTGGTTTCCATAAAAGTATCGAAGTTCCAAGGTATGCTCCTTTCCTCTTTCAACAGCAACATCTATATAACATATTTCTATTTCTCAAATCCTCATTTTACCCCATATATATATATTTATTTAATGATAGTTCTATTGATTTCTCTCTTTAGATTAGATTTTCAATTTGCAGGGGCTTCATATCATATTGTCTATCATATATGTACTGGGTGAAGGATTTTGAAGCCCTTGTTAATCATTTTTGAGTTGCGTGCATGGTGATTGGTGGCCAGAAGAACCAAGTTAAGAATGCAAGAGCTCTCTGGACAATTCAAGGTGCAGTATTATATTTTGTTTGAGTAGCCATCAACCTCAAGACCAAATTTCCTGCTGGGAAATTTCCATCAAACCTGGTTGTCAATGGAGTCTGGACAAAAGACAATTTAAAAATTATTGTGGGTGTGTGAATACAGTGTAACTTTTCCATATTTCTTGTTGTCCAAATGGGAATGGAATGAATTTAAGAGAAACTTCTGTATGTTAGGTAAGAATTAAGATAGATATTTAATTAATGAAAAATTGAATTTTTATTTTGTTTCGGTTACTTCTACGTAAGGTCCACATCTTTTTTGACAAATTGATATGGGTAGTTGACAAGATTCTATCTCCTTTAAGGCTTCCATAACACATTCCAAAGTGCACATATATTTTCCTGGAAAGATACAAAACAATTGAATTCATATATTATATTTGTTACAAAGAAAACCGTGATTTAGGAGAATAAATTGTAGGTACTAAGATACGAATTATTAATTACTGATTGGTTACATGAATGAATTGGATTAAACTCAGCTCAATATAGGATATATATATATATATTATCTGGTATAATTATCAACACTTTCTTTTCATGCAATGGCCATGTGACTGTTTCAACAGCCATCCATCATCGTTTGTGTAATTACTTCAAAGTTTTCTTCATTTGAATCACACTTAAAAGAACCGTTCATGTTTCATTGAAGTGCTTATTAATTCATGTCAGCATTCCTATTTCAGTCCTAAGTAGTGATTAAATGTAGATGGTGTGGAATTATATATATATGTATATATATATTTTGAGGACATTCTGAGACCCAAGGTATAGGTTTTTGGCATTTTATGAGCATTGACGGTGAGAAGAAAGAGGGCCAAATTAGTTCAAAATTGGGATCAAGAGGGCATATATAATAACTTTTAGGCTAACTTTCAAAGAATGTGTCCCAATTTTCTTTTCTTCTCAACAGAAAAAGCAAATTTATCTGATTGAATAAAACTATTTAATACAGATACAAAGAAAATCTCATTGAAAATATAAGTGCAGCCAAAATAATAATAATAATAAATTGAATTTATGGAAAAAGTTATATCCTTTCGATCTGATAGTCTGTATTCACTACTGCAGACACCTTGAAGATCCACATGATGAGACATGACAAAAGCCTTCTTGTGTCTTAATTTCTTGTATTAATTCCAAATTACTGTGCTTCCAACATGAATTTTGTAGTTTTTTCTTTTATATTAAAAGAAGATCTGCAGCATCTACCTTGGCCATGGTCTCACTTCCATAGTTCATAGGTCTTTCGTTTTGCAACTGTAAAAATGGTTTGTCCCAGCAGGTTTTTACTTAATCAGAGGCATGATTTTTGGGGGCCAAAAGATTGTGGTCAGTTGTAAAGGAAACACAAAGCAATAAGTGCTTTCCGAAAGAAAGAAAGAAAGAAAGAACTTGTAAATAATAGAAAAGAAAAGTTCCGCAAATGCATGGCCATTTTTTAATATTATCGGATTCTTAGGTTTGTTAATTGATGTAAAATTTTGTGGTAAAAAGCACGCAAACTGAGTGAAACAGTCTGTGATTTCCAGCGTAAAATAATGGCCACAAGAGCATATTCCATGGCAAATTCGAAGTCAGAAGAAAATATGTACTGTTTGGCATCGTGGGCTTATTTGAAAATCTTAGGGTTAAATACACCAGTGCCCCAGTAGTATATCATTTTTCTAATCGGGTATTTAAAAAAAAATTTTGCGCAAATAGGTATTTGGACTATTTTCAGTTAAAAAGTTTACCTCATTTACTTGCTTCATTTAAAAAAATATTAATGTGGCATATTCAACCAATAGTATTATGACTCGTAACAAAAATGCAATGTAATATTTTGATAACGTGACATTTGTATCATCTGTTACAATTTAATTAAATTTTATATATATTAATATTTATTTAAAGGTATTAATGCAAAGTATTTACTCGTTTGATCAAATAATAATATAAATATCTATTTATATATTTTTTTAGATATTCAATTAAAAAAAAGTGATACAGTACAATGCCATCCGTTTATTTAACCCAAAATCCTATAACATGAGTTCATGATTGAAACGGCCCAAAAGTCGCTTGCAGCGGAGTGAATGGAGGATTGAACTTTGTTAGGCCTCAATGTATATTGATTGAGTGCACGCATTGCAGCACTACAAGCAGGACAATATTGGCTTATTTTAATGCCATTGGTTTTAATTTGGTAAGAAAACTAAAATCCCATTAGTTTGAAAGACATTCATCAGTGGGACGGTTCTTAGGTTGTCAACTAATCTTCTGGGATGGCTGCCAGCATATATAAACTCAAACTCTGCCTCTCGTTTGTCAAAACAAATCATGATGAGGAAGAGTAAATAAATGTACCTGAATCAAAGTTGTCCATATCAAGCAACATAGATCATTTTGCAACGTTGAAGATTTTCTAGTTTTGCCAATAAAATATTCTAAATCAAGAAGGATTTTAGCCCTAAAATGCTTAATTCTATGTCTACTGAATTTCTCTTTTAGCATTTCCCCTTATAATTTGCAATATCTTTTCTCAGGTTAAAGGTTTTTTTTTTATATCTGCCAAATGTTGAATTTGAAGCTTAAAAGACCCAAGAGGAACATGTGAACGTGATTGCTTTAAACACCGCCAAAAATGGCTATAAGTTGCTTTCTTTATGGCCAGAGTTTAACACATGCTTTCCCTGATTATTTTTTTTATATATACCATTGACATGGAATGAGAGCTTTGTTTTTCATATAGGCAGGGCAATCGCACGACAAGTTGGTCTAACAGATTCATTTGTTTAGCTGTGACTGCTTGGCATCAAGGCTTTATGCAGGAATCTGTTCTTTTTTTTTTTTAATTATTGCTTTTGTCTGATTAACTGCAGATCATTTCGAATTTCTGGTTTAGGAATAGCTAAATTGCTAGTGAATTTACTTAGATCCACCAAATTTCCTAACGGAAAACTTCGGATGTAGGCATGACTGAAGTACCTGCTATTCCGAACTTCAAGACTAAGAACAACGATATGCCAAAACAAGGAAAGAAGAAACAAGATAAAATTTTGCCTTGTTTTCGACATCCAGGAACAACTGTCATGAGGAGGGATTGCTGTCCTACTTTTGTATCAGCAAGACTCTCTGGAATGGCAACATTTTAGTGATCTGAATTTGATCAAAGTTTGGAGCACAGAAGGAAAATTAAGGCTTTATTGATACTTCTTTCTTAAGCAAATTGTATAGTTTTCTTGCTTTCAACTAAATCCTTTTAACTGACCAAACTAACAGATCATAAGATTAAGTAATCAATAGGGGCAGGAAAGCATCTGTGTTACCCAGACTCGAGGGTGAGTGTCAGATAAGGGTCTGTTTAATTTTTCAAAACTTTTTTCTATATATTTGAAAGATCATATCCTGTACTCATATTTAAATATATGTCGAAAACAAACATCAAAGTCAAATACTTTAGGACAAATGAAAATTCCATGAAACATGAGCAGGCACTAACCGGACTAATTCAAATATATGAATAGAAGCAAAATTAAGGAGATCATTTGGTAAATCTGCAGCTAGGACAAGTAATATAGATGCAAGGAGAAAATATTTACATGCAAAGATGGGTAAATGATCATGTTTTTAAATTCCAAAACACATTGCAGTTCTCATTGTGCAAAGAGTTTATACGCATTTGAGAATTACAACGTCAAAAAAGGATCTTATCAGCATGATTGTTCTTGAAAAAGTATACAGGAATGAATAAGGAAATTATTCATAAATATTTTTTATACCTACAAAGAAACACAATTTTGATGGTGAATGACGCGGCAAGTTCGTTCATTAGGTCAAAGCATTGGCACCAGCAACAATCTCCAATATCTCACCAGTGATTTTGGCTTGACGCTGCCGATTGTAGACCATAGATAAGGTCTTCTTCAATTCCTGGGCATTATCAGTAGCATTGCTCATGGCACTCATCCGAGCCGCAAGCTCACTGGCTAATGATTCCTGCAAAGCCCTCAAAACCTGGCTGTTGAGATAGAGAGGTAACAAAGCATCAAGAATCTGAACTGGATCCTGCTCAAACTGCAAAATGGGAGAGAAATCTGCTGTCTCAGTCCTCACAACATCTCTCTCAACTGTCAGTTTTCCTTCTTTGGTTGTCAGTCTGAAAAACTCATCCTCAGCAGCGTCAACACAAATACCATTAACATCACAGATTTCCCCCTTTGGTGAGAGTGGAAGCAAAGTATGAATCACAGGATCAGACTTAACCAACGATACGAACTTGGTGTACAAAAGCTCGACTTTATCGACCTCTTCACTAACAAAGAGTGAAAAAACATCATCTGCAATTGCCTGAGCTTCTTTAGCTGTGGGGAGTGAACTACCCTCCAGAAACCTGTCGACTGGAATGTAAGGCCTACGGATAAAATACGAATTACCCTTTTTACCGACACTGATTATAGTATAATCAAGTCCCAGCTCCTTCAATTCTGCAATTCTCGCTTCAGCTTTCTTGATGATAGCATTGTTGAAACCTCCACAAAGACCACGATCTCCGGTGACAACAACCAAGGCAACTTTTTTGACAGGCCTAACATTTGTGAGAGGAACATCTATGTCTTCAGTCTGGAGCTGTTCGTTGATGTTGTAAAGAACTTCTACAAGAGACTCAGAGAAAGGTCTACCGTTGACCACGGCTTCTTGCGCTCTCCTGACTTTAGCAGCAGCAACGAGTTTCATGGCTTCAGTAATCTTCTGTGTGTTCTTTACTGAATCAATACGATCTCTAAGCTCACGCAGACCACAATGAACTGGGGTTGCAGATGAGGACCTTGAAGGGTTACAAGTTGTTGAACTTTGAGATGGAAGCTGAAAAGGGGTGACGAAAGAACGGAAAGAGAGTGAAGAGGTGTCAGAAAGAGATGATTTTGAGGACACCCACATTGTCAAATTTGAGCAAGACATGGTGACAATGGATTTCTGGAGCTCTACAAGGAAGAGAAGAGAGTTTTTCCTATGTGGGTTTTGCTTTTGTATTTGTTTCTGTGTAGTCTTATCCTGATGTGTGTTGGAGAGTGGCTTATGGTAATGTAGGAAAATCAGAGTGAATGAGTGGAGGGAAAGAGAGGGATTGGATGAGGTTTTGAGATAAGGATTTTGATCGTTGGAGATTGCTCAGGACAGGAATTTGATTCATTGATTTTTCACCATTACATCCTGGTGGGGCCTACCTGAAGTGGCAGGATCTGAGTGGTTATGTTATTGATCTCAACTTGATAGGCTCCAAACTTTGAAAGGTATATAGGGCTTTCGATCCTCTTCAAGTCTTGGCTGCTTAATGTGATTCCCTGGAAATATTTACTCGATATTACCATGTCCAGTAATTCCCAGGAAATAAGGATTTTGTGCAATAAAATGTTCAAAGTAAAAGCAATTATTGTCAGCATTTACCTGATAAGAAAAGCCAGAGACTTCATGCAGCAGCAGCTTTTCTTCTCTAAAAATGGTTGGACTAAAGATCAAAGAGTCGAGCTTTATGATTTGAATAATCTCTATCCATATTTCCATTAAACAAAAAGATTACATTATAGAAAACAAATGAGCCTTCGACATTTTGCTGGTGTACTGTACTATACCCTTAAACAATAAGAAAGGATGAATAAAAAAAAAAAAGAGAACAAAAAGGATGGAGAAATTTCAAGGCCGCACAATTATGTACTAATACATTATTGGTCAGATTTGTGCGGAAGATCAATTTCAACTTAAAAAGGACTCAAACATCTGCAACACAACTGAAATGCTCATCTAAGTTACTCGGGGTGAGCATTGGAGGTTTTTTTTTTTTTTTTTATTTGAAGGATTTTTGGAGAGTCAAATATTATATATGTCTGATATACGTCCGAACATGAGTTTCAAATATTGATACTTTAAGACAAATGAAAATTTAGAACAAGATGCCCATATGGGCGTCCTTCCAGATCAGTGTTGCAAGAGATTCAACTCTAAATCCAACTTTTTCTGGAGCTCATAGGTTGAATGAGAATGGGGAAGAAAGGGCAGAAAAACAAAAGCCTAGACTCAAACCGTAAGTCGAATAGGGGATCATGTCAACAGGCTAATTCAAGAACTTAAGTATTCCACGTCCAGGCCCCTGAATTCTTAGGAGGCCACATTTGATTATCTCATCTAAACAATTTCAGAAAGATGCCTAGGCATAATCATACGCATGAAGAATTTTAGTAGTAGAATCCATATCCCACTTATGAACAGGCATAAACCATCATGAAATCATCTTGGCCGACAACCTTTTTTTTTTTTTTTTTTCTGAGTAGGAAATTTGGTTTGATAATACATACAATAGCATAAAATAGCAACTTATCGTGTTCAACCACATGGCATTACAGATGCACAATTGGCCATAATCCACATCATACGTGAAACCTTATAAGTATGCATTTCTCATTAATAAAAGTTCTAAATTCTTCATTATCTAATGAAAATAAAGCATAAGAATGAAAAAATTCAAGCTAACTGAACAAACACGAGTAAGAGAATACAAAAACTAAACTCTTGTCTCCTCATTTTCTTCCCCCAGAAGAGGACTAACGGTTGCCTGATATGTCTGTTTGTAAGGAATCACTCCTTTAAGCACCATGTAGTCATGCAATTCAATAACTTCATCTGGACTACAGTTCTTAGCAGAACAGGTAATAAGTGTTGTGTATGTTGTAAAATCCGGGATCACGCCCTCCTGAACCATCCTCTTCATTAGTTCTTTTGCTTGTTGAATGCACCCAGACTTGCAAAGAAAGTTTATCAATGTGTTGTAAGTTACCGTGTTTACTAAACTCCCTACCTTTCTCATCTCCAAGAATAAAGCAAATGCCTCGTCAATATTACCGCACCCACAATAGCCATTAATGAGAGTGTTATATGTTATTGCATCGGATAACCCCATACTCTTTAATGAATCTATCATCCGTCTTGCAACATCAACTGACATCTCCTTGCACAATCCATTAAGAATAGAGTTATATATCACCAAGTTGGGTTCTTTTTCCACCTTCACCATTTTTTCATAGACCTGAACAGCACTTTCTAGATTCCCTTCCTTGCAGTACCCATCAATTAGAGTGCCATATGTGACCAAGTCGGGAATTAAACCACGGATAAACATGCTACCTATAAGTTGCATGGCTCCTGATAAATCATTGCTTTTACAAAGGTAATTGATGAGAATATTGTGTGAGAATGTATCTTCAATGATATTCTTTTCCAGAACCTGACTGTGAAATTTAAAAGCTTGCATCACATATCCCTTTCTGCAAAGCCCCTTTATGAGAGTAGAGTACGTGAATTGATCAGGGAATACATGATTGTCAATCATGTCAGATAATACTAAAGAAGCTCCCCCAATATCACCTTCCGAGTAAAGCCAATGGAGGATTGAATTATACAGAACAGTATTGAGCGTCAAGCCCCTTTCCACCATTTTATAGCACAGTCTTAAAGCCTCCTCCAAACACCCTCTTCGCGCATAACCATCTACCAAGGTTGCATAGGTCCTGAAATCGGGCTTGACACCTGCCTTAATCATGTCACAAAGAACTTCTTCCACAAATGCAACGTTCCCTAATTTGCAAAACCCATTAATGATAGAATTGTAAGTTACGGTGTTGGGTGAAACAGAGTTCTCCGACATTACTCCCACCTTCCTGACAAGTTTTAAGGCAAGCTCTATGTCACCGATCCTACAAGCTCCATCTATTATCATGTTGATGGTAACAATATTAGGCCAAATCCCACTCTTCAACATCCGATAAAATGTTGAAATAGCTTGCAGTAATTTACATTCCTTACAAAGAGCATAAACAACCAAGTTAAAAGTATACACATTCTCAATATACCCATAAGAAATCATTTCCTTATACATGTTCCAAAATCTAACAATTTCATTTAACTTCAAAAGTTGACTCAAAAAATTATTCCAAGCATGAATACTAACAAGGCAACCCTCCATTTGCAGCTTCTTAATGACTGCATAAGCACCATCAGTAGCCCCATTTCGAGTGCAAGCTCTAACCAATGCATCAAAGACTGCTGGACAGGAATCACAGAATTCATAAGTATCCACCAAACCATCCAAAACTTCCAATGGGGTCACTCCATTTACATGTATTAACTTCTCCATTAGTGATAATGCATCATCGAATCTCCTCGCCTTGACCAACACATGAATTAGAGCACAGCAGGGTGCGGATGAGTGTAGGAAGCCTTTTCGCTCTCCAACCCAATCGTAAAATTCCAAGGCCAATTGAGGTGAGTTCCGAAACTCGCCAACAACACGAATCACCAATGCACTTGTAAGACTTGGGGACACTTGCTCCAAGAATTTCCATCTCCTATGCCTTAAATTAACGCAAATTGCTTTGAAGACAATGTCTTCACTACTTGGACAAGAGAATTGTTTACCCACATGCAAACCTCGGCTGAAAAAACAAGTTCTTTTGGGCAAAAACAAGCTCAAAAACATAGAAATATCAATACCCAATTCATCAAATCCTCTTATTTCTGTAACAAATAATAAAAACATACAAAATCCACATTACTATAGCGTCAGAATATATGCTTAACATTACAGGATAGCATGAAAGTTCAAGTTACTAAAACCTAGTAAAATTTACTTTTGCGTATTAAAAAAATGGCAGACCAAAAATGAAACAACACAAAGAAAGAGCGAACTGAATTATCACCTTTTAAGCGTCTCTTCGATGAACAGAAACTGTCTTGAAGAATGACCGATGAGTAAAGCGGAAAAAACAAAAGAAAAGCTAAGAAAATGTCGAGAAAGAAGGTAAGCGTTTCGAGAAAACTACAAATAACATTCTCCTATTTCAGTCGGGCAAAACATTGACAATTGCTTTTATCTCGTTTGGAATGAAACGAAGCAATGGTATGGCCCAATTAGGATACTTTTAGCCCCAATCGGATCCTCAATAAGTGCGGTCTTACCTTTCTATATTGAGCTGGATTAACGACGCCATTGCCAGTTGGGCTCAAACTAAAGCCTTGTTTTATCACCGGTGACTTTGAGACCCAAAATTATTTTAACTAAAAAAAAAATGCTTGATACCCAAGGGAAGGAACCATCACCGGAAATATATATATATATATATATATTAAGAACTCCCCACCAGCAGCCACGTGGTAGATCACAACCCCAACAGCATTCAGATAAACATGACCCTCACGCCTGTCAAATATTCTAATCAACGATAGGGGTGAAGGCAAGTGAACCAAATCAATTAAACTGATTATCCTATCTTAGTTTAAT
>JAQSVH010000011.1:9705902-9721523 GCA_029448705.1 Adansonia digitata | reverse complement strand
TTTTTTTTTTGTGGGGAAATGTTAACCTAGATTTCTTAAATTTTGCTTTGTATTTTTGGGCTTAGAGAAATGGATTCTTCTTGGATTTGACAATATAAGCACCGTAAAATTCCGTACTTTATGTGGTAATGCTCTTGATAGAAAATAGTACTGCAATTTTTAGTAAAGTGCTGCATGGGCTGTTTAACTTATTGAACCTCTACTTTCTTGCATTATTGGCACTTTGATTCTAATATGTTGTAGGCTTTTACTGTTTGCGAGGTCGAATGCTTTGTTTATCTTTTAATTAGCTTAGTTATTTATGTTAAATGTGATATTGATGCTATTAGGTTTAGGCCCTCTCTTGTGTCCATTAATTTGAAAAAGGAAAATAGTAAAAAAGAAGTTGATTGACGGGGAATGTTTGTTTCTGCTTAGTAGTTGATACCAGTGATTTAATTGTAGTTTTTGCCGCCATTCTGCTGACAAATACTTGCCATTTTGAGTTCTTGTAACTGCTTACCGCAAATAGGTCCTATAGTTGTTTGCACTATTTTTTTTTTATTAATCTGTTTAAGCATTCAGAGTGATCGATTCTTCGACCAGGATATAGTTATGTTAGAAAATCAGTTGAGGTAGGTTAGCAAAACCCTTGCTTAGAAATGTGTGACCTTGATTTTGGTATACCTCCTGAGATTTACAGGGAGGTTGACCATGATTCAACCCGTTTGAGACAACTCAACGTTACACCATGAACATGTTTGAGATCTCTTGACTACTTGTAAATGGCTTTTATTGATTTTAGAATGAGAAAAATAGATTGGTGGGGAAAAAACTGGGAACTGTTATAGCTTGATAAATGAAGAAGAGACACGAGACATGTCTTATCAATGACATTGCCATTGTGACCAATGCGAGGCATCAATTTAAGGTGCAAGCATTAAGCTTTTCGCAAGTTATGGTCTTAAGTTTAGCAATTCTCAAGTCATGAATATGTTTTAGATTTTGTGGCTTTTCTTTGCTTTTATGGTCAGATGTTGCAGACATTACCTCTTGCCCATATGAACTTATGCATTATAGTATTTGTACTTATAGCATAAGTAGAAAATTGGAAATTTCCCATCTTATTCTTCGGGTTATCTTCGTAAAGAGTACGATATATTTGTCTTTGCTTTCATTTCAGGCTTCCATGAATGTTTTTCCAGCCCACTAGATCATCTGAAAAGTTATATGTTAACAGAAAGAGAAGCAGATGCTTTCTTACCTGAAATTACTCCAAGTGCAGCTCCTCAGCCTTTTCTTCCTCTTCTTGCACCTTCTCCATTGTCAGCCTTCACAAATAGTACTGTTCCTAAATTATCGGGTATGTGTTACATAGCTGGGCACATGGAATGTGAAAGCAAATGGGATTTAAATGTCTAATTACGTTTTGTGCTTGGCCTTTTGTAGGACTCTGTATGTTAAATTTCACTGCTGCTCAAAGCTTGCTGAGCATGACAGCAATCGATTGTTGGGCCGCATTCGCTCCATTGTTGGCGAATGTAATATGTTGTCCGCAGCTACATGCAACTCTTGTGATACTTGTTGGTCAATCAAGTAAAGAGACTGCTGTGCTTTCTCTAAACAGAACTGTTGCCAAGCCTTGCCTCTCAGATATTGAGCAAGTCCTGGAAGGCCAGGGTGCTGGTGATAATCTCAAGCAGATTTGCTCCATTCATCCATCAAACCTTACCGAAGCTTCTTGCCCAGTGAAAGCTGTTGATGAATTTGAAAACATCGTAAATTCTTCTGAGCTTCTTGCTTCATGCGAAAAGATTGATCCTGTGAAAGAATGTTGTGATCAAGTTTGTCAAGGTGCCATATCAGATGCTGCCACAAGACTTTCATTGAAAGCTTCTGATCCTTTAAGCATGGATGGGCCCCATGTTTTACCTGAGCACTCGACAAGGGTAAATGATTGTAAAACTGTTGTCCTTCGGTGGCTGGCAAGTAAACTTGAC
Source organism: Adansonia digitata (assembly GCA_029448705.1). Lineage (NCBI taxonomy): Eukaryota > Viridiplantae > Streptophyta > Magnoliopsida > Malvales > Malvaceae > Adansonia > Adansonia digitata. The sequence goes on along the minus strand of JAQSVH010000011.1, from coordinate 9,719,544 downwards.
CCTTATCATGCGAAGGAAGTTCTTAGAGGACTAACCAATTGCAATGTTAATAAAGGTGAGTTTGAAGTAAAGCATAGTTGTAAATTTCCCCTTCATTAAATGTGTTATGTACATAGATTAGGATTTACATCTCTACCTTCTTTTCTTAAGTATTGCCGTCGGTTAATGATTTAAGAATGTCACTTTGGATATTGAGTAGCACAGAAGTTTTTGTTACAGCGTTGACGTTATATTTAAGTTCTTTTCTTATTTTGTCTTCTGCTTCAGTTTGCCCTCTTGTTTTCCCCAATATGAGGCATGTTGCAAGCAGCTGCGGAAATGGAATAAGTAACCAGACAGCTTGTTGTGCTGCTATGGATAGCTACGTCTCTCACTTGCAAAAGCAGACCCTTATCACCAACTTACAAGCTTTGGATTGTGCTACCTCACTAGGGTTGAAGCTGCGGACATACAATATAACCGAAAATGTTTATAGACTATGTCGCATAAGCCTCAAGGATTTCTCCCTTCAAGGTTGGTTTTGTTTCTTGATGCACCTCTAATGAGCAAACTCTAGTGATCTTTATGTGACAATTTTGAACAGGTACTAACATTTAATTCTTTTTGTTGTCATGATCGATTTCGATATTGATTACCAACAACTTGTATGCATCAGTTGGAAGTCAGGGTAAGATGCTTACTCCATTCAGAATTGGCTGCATAAATTTGCTTCTAGATATCGGGAATATGTTCCTATTTTCTTCGCTTTGAGTTGCTTTAGCATCTTTATCATTTCTATCTGTGACATATTATTTCTTTAGCATGGTTCTTGAGTCATGTTGAAAACTCTATTTGAAGGCAATGGCATTGCTCATACTTCCTCCAGATCGTTCTTCTTAGGAAGAGAAGCATTAGATTTGTTGTGCCTCCTGGGGCTTAAGAAAGATGGGATGGGAATTCTTACAACTGGAAGAATCATGTCTGTTTTGGAACTAGAAAACTCAAAGTCATTGTCAAGTTTTTTACCCTTCGTGTATATTAGATTACCTAACACACGCCTGATTATTTATAATGTTAGTGTCTAACATGTATTCCCCGCCCCCTCCCCCACCTCCAACTGCTTTTAGTATCTGGATGCCTCCTGCCAAGCTTGCCTTCTGATGCGACATTTGACAAGTTCTCTGGAATCAGTTTCATTTGCGATCTAAATGATAATATTCCAGCACCATGGCCCGATCTGTCACTTCTACCAGCTTCGTCATGCAATAAAAGTATGTACTCTCAAGTTTACTAATAGAATGGGTATTAGAAAACGATTTTAAATTACTGTGATACTGTTTTCCATCTCTTTTTATCCCTATTTGTTCACCTGGATTTTTGGTATGCAGCTGTAAGAATCCCTGCACTACCTGCAGCAACAAATTCTCAAAGTGGTAAGATATAGACCTTTTTACTCAAGTAACTGTAATCACTTGGAGATGAGAGGGATTTGCGGATGTTGTCTTACCATGCAGATATTAAGTCACTTAGTCATGTTAGTCGAACATAGGGTTTGACACAAGATAATCTTTGAATAAAGTTGTACCTCAAACATACTGAACTTTAATTAAGGTCTTTGCGTCTCTCTGAGTAGTCCTTCTCTCTTGCAGGTCTTTACAATGAATATGCTGCAGTTTATCTTCTCGTTGCTTCTTCAATGGTCATGATGATGCTCTTATAGTTCTAGTTTGAGGCTGAGTCAATGGTTCTCCATAACTGCATGATGTAATATAAATCTTCATTAGTCAAGGACAACCGGACGAAATCTTCTCGAGAGAAAAGTTCTACAATATGATACAGGCATGATGACACCCTGTTTATGGAAAAGTTTAATCAGTAGTGACTATCAACCAGATGTGGACTCAAGTTGATGTATCTGATCATAGTAATTGATGATTCTTGCATGTTTGGTGTAATAATATCTTTGTAAAATGTAACGTGGGAGATGAGAAAAAAATGTTGTATCTATATAAGTATTTGAGTATACCATGTAAATTTTGATTGGAGATCTATGAGAATTTTACTCCATTCCTTGATAACTGTGGCCTGTAGAAAACGTTGCAGAATTGCAAAATTACATGCCTTTGTTCTTTTTTCCTTTTTTTTAAATCCAGCATCTGGATTTACTATCAAAATATCGGAAGACTCTTCCCCTTCGCTATACCCATGGTTTAAGTTAGGCTGTTGGAAGTTTCTTTTGTAGACCAATCTCGAGTAGACATACAATTTTGCCAAGCTGGCTGGGGACGAATTTCTTCAGTTGGTTTGGCGCTTAGATCATATTGACGTGGAATGAGCTCATCGTGTGTGTGTGTGTGTGTGTGTGTACATATATATATATATATATACATATATATATTTATCAAGAATTCAACAATTGAGGGTCGCCTACATCAACGCTTGAGCTTCTGAGAAGGCTTGTAAATGCTGTTGGGCCAACCTACATCAATGTTTCACACGCAATTACATTTGAATGTGACGTAACTGTCTTACGGTTGTGGAATTAATCCGTATATTTTAACATAGTTGTATTCAATAATACCATGTAATAGTAATGACAACCGTTCAATGGAAAAAAAAAAAAAAAGTAATAGCAAAAGAAAGAATGACCTTTGATTTGAAAGCCTAGTCCCTAGAATAGCTCCTAAAATAACAACGACTCCTGAGATGGCAGTCGGCGTCAAGCATCATCTTTTAATGCAAACTTTACCATGTTGGAAGATATGAGAACGGGAAACTTAAAAAAGAATCTTATTCCCTACAGTTTCCTTAAGCTAAAAGTAGCTAGAGAAAACCATAGACAATAAAATGATTGAAAAATAATTGTTTTAAGTTAATGTAGCAAACTTAGGCTTTAGTCCCCATTCTCATTCCAATGCTTTCAAAGCAAACAATTTTAACTAAAATGAATAATATTGCACATTTTGTTCTATTTATTGTTCCAATCAACCGTCTGGGAAGTGGGAACAGCAAAATCTCCATCTTGCTTAACCCACGGGTCCCTCAAGTTTCAAACTCATGAGTCGGTTTACCCTCGGCACCAAACTCATCAGGAAGCTCATTGATAACGTCATGGCAAATATGGGCTTCGCAGAGTCAATTCCCCCTTTGCTGAATGTAAAATAACTGATCTTCAAGCGATTTGGGAGGTGCTGGCTTCATGCTCGACACAAGCTGAGGGATTCCTAACCTGTTAAATAACAGCAACCGGTTATAAGCAACAAAATGAAGCTCCTAGTTTCTTCATAGGAGGTTGAATAAAGGAGCTATAGTTGGTAAATATGGTCATGGATTGATATTTTGGGGCATCCATGCTTGTTACTAATGAGAGTAAACACTGGTCAGCATAGAGTAATACACACAGATGAGAAAGGAGTTGGGATACTATTTATTTTGTTGAAGCACCGATTTTTAATTATGTATGTAACACAATTTTAAATGAAGGTATAGAATTTGAAAAATATATGAAATTTTTTTAAAAATTTAATATTTCACGTCTAATACATAGTTTTATCCAACATTTACGTTTATCTCTGAAAAACATAATTATAAACACAAAGGAAATACAATCTAGCACAGACATAAGCATTTAACTCAATGTAGGGGGAAAAAGTGCCAAAAAAAGAAATGCCCCTGGACAGGGATAGATGTTTGCAGCAACATTATCACCGTCAAGTATTGAATCCCTTGCCGTGAATTTGTCGTATTCCTAACATTAAATTTGAACTATCAAGCTGGCGCCTGTGGCCTAATGGACAAGGCGTCTGACTTCTAATCAGACGATTGTGGGTTCGAGTCCCACCAGGCGTGTAAGGGTTTTATCTGTTTTTTTTTCCCATATGATTTCTTGAAAAGCTGGGGCGAAGCCCAAAGAAATGCGTCCATTTCAGGCCCATTCTTGTTTTCTGGCGTTTCCATTATTACACTATGTCACTATCCCGCCAACCAAACAGCAACTCCAAAGAAATCCCAAAATGCAAGATATATATATATATATATGTATTATAATTATAACTAATAAACCAGTAAATTTTGGATTTGTTTATTGATTATCTCACCACCCATTTTTCACTCAGGTGATTTGGAATCTACTACCACGGAGGTACGTTGTCTTTTTTTTTTTTTTTTTTTTCCATCTAAAAACTGTAGGTTTTACTTTTATATTATCATTGCATTAACAATCTTGGTTTAATAGTAAAAAAATGTTCAATGGAAAAAGAAAAAAAAAAGGTGAAATAAACCACAACTGATTAGTACTTTGTTTTTCTTTGCTTTTTTTTTTTTTTTTTTTGTTTTGTGGATGATGGGAGGGATTGAGAGATTTGTATTTGGGATTGTGGGTTAGTTCATAACTTTGCTGTGAAAGCCTAAGATTTTCATTAGCCTCTTTAGATTGTGAAAGAAAAAAAAAAAGGTATTTTCTTTTATTTGTACCCATTTTGCCATTTTCACTTTTAAAATCTATGAGATGTTTGAAGTTGTTAAATGGGTGTTTTTATTTTTCAATCCTGCCTTATTAGGTTATGATTAAGGCCCAAGTTTTCATCATGTTTGGGGAATATATTTTGATCCAAGATCAATGTTAGCTTCTTTGGAAATGGGAAGGTTGCCTTTTTAAAATGAATAAGCTGGTATGCATTGTTTTATAGATTGGTTTCGGGTTCTTTTGGGTTTTATGTTTGTTATGCACAGATACTAGAACCGTCTCTTTCATCCTTAGGTTGGTTTTTGTGATTTTCCACATATTCTTATTCTCATGATGTAATTTAATTTAATCCCAATTGAGTACCATCCTCGTTGGAAAGTATTTATATTAGAATATTGTCGTTCTCTCAAGTCTCAATGTCCTTGATAATGCGAGACTTGGGATAAGAAATCATGGTTTAAATTTTAAATTTGGGGTTTGCTTTGCAGTTCAATGGCAGGTAAGTCCAGCCCGTACTTGCTGTAGGCAAAAAAAAAGACAATCAAGCAAAACCTATGGCCTTGTCATAATTGAATGTATGTCTATCTGTCTTGTTCTTGAATCTAACTATTACATAGACGACCTTTTTGACACGCATATCTTAGTTCATCACCTATAGTTCCTTCATTGAATAGGTGATATCAGCTGTTCAAATCTGACCCATTTCTAGTATCGAGCACTTATGAAAATTAAAACGCTACTCTAATTTCTTTGTGGCATTGAGCACTTATCAATATCAAAAATTTAGACCAGAACCTGAGTCTACTCCAAGAAGAACACTTAGCTATTGCACCAATTGGCAGTCTTATGTTAATAATAGTCCAGAGGGTTTCCTGATATTATGCAGTTCGGTATACTTTGATTCTTGTGAAATATGGTTGACTAGCAAGTCAAAAAGAGTAGTATTAGTGTATTCGTGATCAACTATAGATTTGTACCATTTTTCTAATGCACTCAGTTCTTGTATTGTCATTGATGACAAATGTTCTAATTCTTTTGCTATTGCAGGTAAAGCTTATTGCTAAAGGAATTATAATAAGACAGTATAAAGGAAGTTTTGCATCTATCTTTGCAAGATGAGCAGCCAGAATCAAGGGACTAGCTTGTCTTATTCCTCAGGGCCCCTTATGAAGCGGAGACGTGGGCGTCCTCGCAGGGATGAGAGTGTTCAAGTGGACAGCACACCTGTGACACCTGAATCCGATAATCTGAAGAAAAACAAGCAGAGTGTGGGGACAAGTGACCCGTCCTCTGCTGACATGGTAGGTCAGATGGTTTCTGGTGTCATTGAAGGTTCATTTGATGCTGGGTATTTTCTTAATGTTAAGGTAGGTGATACCAACACGCATCTTAGAGGTGTTGTTTTTATAGCGGGACAGTTCGCTCCTATTACTGCTGCAAATGATGTGGCTCCACATGCTAAGATGTACAAAAGAAAAGAGATTCCTATCCCATTTGTAAACCCTCAAGGTCATCCCGATGTTGTGAGTCTATCAGGGAAAAGTGAGAAGCCCGTTGAGCACAAAAATGACACACCTAACATTCCAGATGAAGGTCTACATACAGGCCTTCAGTCTGGTGCCACGGCTGCTAGTGGGAGCCAATCTGTCTCTATTCTAATTCCTCCAGCTGGTAACTCGCCAACAAATGAATCTGGTCTTCCCCGTGGACAAAAGGTCCTGCAAGAACAAATCTTAGATTCTGGATTGCAGAATGATAAAGCTGTTGGACAGCATCAGCTACTGCAGGGATTTGAAACCTACAAACTGATGAAAGGGCCAGATATTAACGAAGAGGCTCCTAATGCATCTGAGCCAGTTTATGCAAAATTCACTGCTACCTTGCCAGCAGCTGAGACTTTAAGTCTGAAGCCTCAAGTTGAACATGAGGCCGTGAGGTTTGATCTTAAGCCAGCGGAATTGGTTCATGATGATGTGAAAAGCCTCAACTTTGGTAACAACAAAACTCCCAAATTTTCTGAACCCGAACCTCAAGCCATAGCTTGTGACATTGGAATCAACACATTTGGAAAACAAGCTTCACCAAGGCAAGATTTAGATATGTCACAAGATACCCAATTGGAGCTTGCTAAGAAGATTATGAATGGAGCTAACAGGTCTCACACGGATGGATTATCCGCAGGTGATGCTGTTTCAACAACTGCAACAGCTCCATGCTCGGCATCCATGACCAGCTTACCTGTAATGATATTCGGGGCAGAAACCATTCCATCTGAACCCAAGCCTGCTGCTGAAGAATCTGTTCTTCCCAGAATGATTGTACCTGAAGTTAATAGTTCCCTAATGGCTGCCTACACGAACAGTGTAGAATCTAATGCCAAGGATGCCATCCCACCGGCACATTCTTAGTTTTCTGAGTTGAGAAATTAGTGGCGGGAATAGAATGAGCCTTACAAGTCAAGGCTTGAAAGATGAATAGCGTATGTCATGACTGAGAATAGTTGAGAGTGTTTTAGGCAGATGCTTAATTTTAGTACTCTTTGTCTCTAAAGTAATTTGTATTATTTGTGACGGATACACTTTGCTATCTTCCTTTGCCTTCTTACTTCGTTTGTTAGTTCATTCACATGCTTCTGCATTGTGGTGAAGAGTTCTTTGCTGTCATTGACAGCATTTTGTGCATATTTTCGAGATTGACTTCCTTTTTCATTTTATAGATAAAAGAAAGAAACGAAGACAGCATGCCACATTCTGTCATTTGGTACTTTAGATGGCAAAAATTAGCAATCAAAACCATAGTAGCGTGGCCATATCATCCAATGCATGCTGGTTTTTAAATAGTATCAATATTGTACTATTTCGATTTTTGTATCTGTCTGTAACAATTAATATTAGTTAATATCAGTATGTATCAATATTAAAATAAAAACGATATACCTAACATCTACGGTTTTGATTACTTTGATCACAACTCAATTATTAGATGGAAAATCTCTCAAAGCAAGTAAATTGATTTTACATGGACTAATTCAACATGGTACTACAAATTTCGAGCAGACTGAAACAAATGGGCCTACCTAGGCTTTTTTCTTTTATCAAACAAAAACTGGTACAAAGACGTATTCAATGTAAGAACTATACTTATGGGGTTTGGAGTTGTTTGGGACTTCTCCAATGTCAGTTGTGCCAACTTCGTTTGAACTATAGATAATTTCATGGGCCAATACCAGAAAATGACTGCCTTTTCAGAATGAATTCTTTTCAAGCGGCTCAAATTTATGGAAGGCAAAATCGTTTAGGCCCAGCTGACTCCCACTTTCCCCTTCGAGGCTACTTACTCGGCGTTGATTTCCCATCCCAAGTTTATGCTCTTCAAGATTTAAGCAGCTTGCCAAGCTTCAAGACCAATACTTTGAAGTAACATCTGCTAAAGCTTTCTAGATTTTTCTTGTTCTGTTTTATAAGATTTGGGTTTTTTCTTTTTCGTTTAAGAAGATGGATATAATTTCCCAATTACAAGAACAAGTAAATTTAATAGCAGCCCTAGCCTTCAACACTTTCGGGACACTGCAACGAGATGCCCCACCTGTCAGACTTTCCCCAAATTACCCAGAACCCCCTGCGAATCCCACGGAGGACTCGGCAAATTTCGCCGACCAGCCTAAGCTTATGAGTGCTGCTCTTGTGAAGGCTGCTAAACAGGTGAGAACGGGTAATTAATTTATCAGAAACATTTTTTTTTCAAATATCATAGTTTTGGGAACCAATTAATACTATAATTATGGTTAGATCAAGCGGTTCATGTTTCATGTGGGGGATGTTAACTAGTTATTGCTGCAATTTTCACAGTTTGATGCATTGGTTGCGGCACTTCCATCTTCCGAGGGAGGTGAAGAGGCTCAACTTAGAAGGATTGCTGAACTCCAGGTACATAGAATCTCCACTAGTTTACTCATTACTGTTTTCTTGTTTTAGATTGCATGTTAGAATTTCCTCTTTTAGTCATGTTTTTTCCTTTCATTCTAACCTATTGTCCAGGCTGAAAATGATGCTGTAGGCCAAGAACTTCAGAAGCAACTGGAGGCTGCAGGTACTTTTTCCCATGCTTTTGGTTGGTAGCCATATTCTATGTGACTCTGAGTTTTGGGTTTGTATTTGATACGGATATATTTTTTTCTAAGTCTTTCGTGTATTTAAAAAGCTCTTGGAGAGTCATATCTTTGTACTCATGCCCAGATATGCATCGGACATGGGTGTTGGATTACACGAGTACTTAATTTAAGAGTGGGAGCATCATAGTCATCTTCCATGTTCTTAGGAGATAATAGCTGAGTGACATTTCTCCCGAGTTTGAGCCCCCTTAATGAATAAAGAGAAAGGGAAAATTGCTGCCAAAATACTAACAAGTAGGTGTAGCAGATTGTTAAGACCTAGGCTGCTTGATCTCAAGATATTTTCGGGCCAGATTGGAGAAAACCAGAGAATAGTTACCAAGTTTGCTTAGATTCTGGCCTTTTGTGATGCATGCAAGACAATAGGAATGTGATGTTTGCTCCATGTCTGTGTATTACTCTTACGTACCTGTTTCTTCTGATTTTCTAGTACAGTGTCAACTACTAGTATATCTGTTGTTTTAACCCAGCTGCCTTGGAAGTTAAGCATATAACCTAGAGAATTAAATTTCCCAGTTTAAAGCAAGGATCTAGACTGTAACTTGGGAGAAAGAAATTGACATTTGAAATGGAAGAAAAGTCTAACAATCTCTCTGATGTTTCCATGCTTTATTTGGTACCAGAGAAGGAATTGAAACAGGTTCAGGAGTTATTCAGTCAAGCAGCAGATAATTGTCTGAACTTGAAGAAACCAGATTGACGTCACTGCCAAGAGAAATCCTCCTTATATTTTAATCCCAAGTATCCAAAGTTTAATTCATTTTAATGTTCAATGTATGCCCGATTCTGCACTAGAATTCAGTCAAATTACTCTTATATGTTTGTTTAAAAAAAAAACATATTTGCTGTTTCAGTAACCGATGGTCAGATGCTTAATTGGCCCTGTCTTCAGTGATTGAAATTTGGAAGTCAAATGGGTTTTCTCGAAATAATGGACGGGATCAACGAGAACTCCTCAAATGTTATAGTCCTCTGTATCCTCTAATGGGAAGAAAAAATCACAGTTCTTCATTGCCATACTAATCTTACTAGGACTGGGTGCATCTAATGTAATTATATTCAATTTTTTTAAAATTTTTTTTCATATATTAAAAAAGTTTATGAAAAATTATATTATCATATCTATATGTGTGCATGTGTATATAAAAAATACGAGTATCAGATTGGAAGCAACGTAGCCTATATTGATGACACTGTTTGTCAAGCTTTTTAACAAATTCAAATCCTATTCACTCTGAAGAATTGCATCTGAATCAGTCACATACAAACACAACCGTGCACGGATCATGCACCCAACAGATTTTCAAAACCGTACCAAGGTTTCAAAAACTCACGGGATCATTGGCAATGGTTATGGAAATGCACAGAATTAATCCTAGCAAGTATATAAAATCTTTTACATTTGGAAACACATTGGCCGATTGCTGGATTCACTAACCATTTGTTATCAGTTTAAGAAGTTCGACAGCCTCCTTCAATCTTCTACCTGTGTTTTCTCTCACGGCAACAGTACGGGGATTCCTGTAGGATTGAGGAACATTCTGTTTCAACAAGAGAAATATTTCTACAAGAAACAAGCATTTTGACCCCAAAACTTAAATTAATTAGTTTCTGCAGTTATTTTAAAATGTGATGTTAAAATCAAAGTTTTCAATCTCGCTGTCTGTAATCCTTAATTGATTCATGTAATCATAAGATAATATGATATTTAATAGATTTCAGATTTGAATTTCTATACCTGAGACCCTTCACCTATTACTATGTTGCATTCTCTTTTGTATGGTAAAAAAAAAAAAAAAATCCAACCTTTTTTCAATGTTTGCTTTCCTAGTCAGTTCTTCAACAAGATTGTGTAGTCTCTTCAAAAGAGCAGGAAACTTGTGTACAGCATTCACACCTTTCTGATTTAAACAAATCTTCTTCAAGATCTCGGAAGCAATAAAGTAACCTTCTTCCTTGTTCCTGTAATTAGTTATGATAAATTATAACGAAATTCAGAAACAACATAAGATGTAACCATTATCTTGAATTCTAATAAAGTGGGAAAATAGAAAAACCTGAGCAACTCCCACAAGATTATCTCTACAGATGGAGGAGTGTCGATTAGCACTTCTGCCAAATGTGGATGACGGGCAAGGTTTCTGAGTGTTGAGAGTGCATGCTTTAGAACCTCCTGGTCAGGGATGCTTCGACTGGCTGACCGAATCTGCTTCAGTAGAATGCCAATTGCACCGGCAGCTACAAGTTCTTCACAGCATTTCAGAGAATGGGCTGTTGCCATATCTGCAATTAAAAAGTTGTCATAAGTATGTAGATTCAATGTACTTTTAGGTCATCAAACTAGCCTTTACTCATTACCAGAGGTTATTTATACGTATCATATTAAACCACTGTGCTCTATTCCGTAATACAAGTAAGCTTATCCAAAAATTAGTACAAGCTAAATTTTGTTTGAATTCTCAAAACATGTTACTTAACTGCATAGCCCAAAACAAACCTTGAACTATGACATTTTCATTTGCCATTGCATTCAAGAAACTATGCATATAGACGTAAAGAATCAGCAAATATAAGAATCTAGCATAAAATAAAGCAACCAGTCATTGTTTCTGAGGAATGAGAATAACAAGTATGAATTTTGTAGGATACAGCAGCTCACCCAAGGTCTCACAATGATGAAGGATGCCACTGATGCTTTTCATGCTTAGTAGTTCTGAAAGCGCTGATAAAAGCCTGTTAATAATACGTTTGCTGTCATCCACGTTCTTAGCAGACTTCAGCATTCTCGAGCGCAAATCCATTAGCTGCCCTCTTGATTCTTTCCGAGTAACATAACCTTTCCAATATGACTACCAAATTCACAAGGAAATTGGAATAAATATACTTAAAATTGGGAAATATATGTAAGTGAACATTCAAAGCATACATCAAGAACATTATCAAAAGGATGAGGGTTGATCCAGCAAGCAATTTTAACCAAATGTGGCATAGTTCCAATTATAAATCAAGATAATATGAGGTGTAAGTGGACTGTAACAAGTAGAAAACTCGTAAATGTAGAAGTTTGCAAAAGCATCATTAAATGCAATTATATAGAGAATAGATATGCTGATATCTTACTTGTATTACAACAATAGAATGACTATCTCTAAAAGCATTTTGCCTAGCAATCCACCCTCGTGCATGACTCTGAATAATGATTGCTGATTTTGTTCTTAATTTACGTAGCAGTATACCTCTCCACCACCTTTGCAGTTTCAGAATTGAAGTAATCACTAAAGTCAATTCAAAACTTTGGAAGAAGCATTCTGACATCTTAAAATTGAAATTGCCAGTGGTAGCTGCACGTAAGGAAGCTGCCCCTACAATTGCTCAAAGCCATATATTTTTGTGAATTCATGGATGGAACCACAACTGAAGCATATAAATGAGAAATTTTGGTAATCAAATGAACAGAAGTTCAGGAGGAAACTAAGAAAGTACCTAAAAGCCTATTTCGAGTAATTTGCCCCCTAATAAAGCGTTGAATCTGGATAGCTGCCTGTTTCTGAAAATGAAAAGCCTTCTGACATTTTAGGCAACATATTGCTCTCTGGATCTTTATTGCAGCTCCCCTTTGCAACAAAAGCTCCTTCCTTACTAGCCAACCACGCCAATGTCTCTGGTTATAAGAAAAAAGAGCAGTGTTTAATGTATTTCTCCAAGTAAACATCTCTTAAAGATGCATGCTAAGGAATGCAATGCATAAAAAGTAGAGGTGATAGTTATCTGAAATTTCAAATACCACATCAATTTGACCATCAGATCAAGGCAGCTATGGAAATATAAGGAAACACTGCAATATAATCAATTATGGAAGAAACAACTTACTTGGATCACAACAACAAGATACCTATATCTCCAAGCTTTTCTCTTTGCTATCCATCCACGCACATAAGTTTGAATGATAATTGCTGATTTGCTAGCATTTTTATACTGTTGAAAAGCAACCAAACATTTCAGCCGTCGAAAATTACTTTGAATTTTTATTATTGCTTTCTTCTTCTTCATAAAACTCCTTCTTAACTGCCAACCACGGAAATGTCTCTGAATTTTGGTTGCAGCTAATGTCTGATTTTGGAGAGTTCTACAGACAAATTCCTTCCAAGCAATGTGAAAGGCCCTCCAACTTTTCAGTCGTCGAAAATTACTTTGAATTTTAGTTATTGCTTGCTTCTTCTTCATAAAGCTCTTCCTCAAACACCAACTTCGGTAATGGCTCTGAATTTTAGTTGCAGCATAAGTTTGTTTGTGTAGAGATCTGCAAAGAAAATTCTTCCATGCAATCTGAATCCTGGTTGCCGCTTCTATTTCACTATTAGTTGGACCCTTCTCTTGGCACTTAAGAGAAACATTCTCAATATGAGCATGTCCAAGAATGTGCTGTGACCTTACCATCCAACCACGAACACACTTCTGAATTACAATGGCAGCTTTGACTAGGTCAGGACAGGATGCATCCCCTCTTTGAGCTATATACATCCTTGCAGCTTGCTGTATGAGCAACACTGATCTTAAATTCACAAAACTGTGTCTCTCAACAGTAAACATTCCAAGTCTCTTGAGTTCTTCTGAACAAGGCAAAGATCAAAACTTGTATTGAGAAACTGGACAAGAAAATTGTATATAACCACAATACTCAATAAGAGCAAATACCAGATGGTAATTCCTGAACACTGGCAAAATTGAATTTGTTGAGCTCTGTAGTTTTCTTTACAGTCAACCATGCACGTATGACAGTTTGGATTAAACAGACTGCTTTCTTTGTCTTCAGAAAATTGCGACGCTTTATCAGTCGCCTATAATCAGACTGTATGATTATTGCAGCATTTTCTGAGGCATTATGCAGGATTTGCAAGGTTAGAAGAAGAATCATACTTTACTCAAAGATGTTATTCATGGTGAATACAATGAAAAGTCATAGAGGTCAAAGATGTCATATTAAGTCAAGTTCAAGCAAGCCATACAATCAAGACAACCTTAGAGAA
>JAQSVH010000011.1:9616114-9627179 GCA_029448705.1 Adansonia digitata | reverse complement strand
TGAGAATCTTATCAACCTTTTAAAGTTAACTCCATGACTTTTATTAAGTAAAAATTACTGTATCAGGTAACTTTACTACGTTGAAATACTGCTGCCAACGTACTTCTATAAAAAAATCCCTGTTAAAGAGTATTATATCAAAATATTTTTGTCAAAATATGTATTATTTATAAAAATTAAGTCTATATCATATATTATTGATGAAAGATAAATATAAATGGTTAAAAATTATTGTTTATTCTTTTTTAGATATAACTAATGGCTGCTGTAGTATGCAACTATCTGTTTGTATTTGTTTCAATGGCAGATTAATTTGGTGATGGCACAAAAATATCAATTTTTTCGATTATCGTGCCAACAATAGCGATAGCAGTTTGCTGATTTAATAGCAGTCTGCGACTCCACAGCCATGATATATCACTAGCACAATCGACCAGGAGCTTAACCAAACGTAATCAAATTAACAGTCTATTTATCCCAGTAAATAAGAAATTCAAATGTTTTAGTAAAGAATTAAATAATGGTGTAATGTGATGTTAAAATTATTATTTTTAATTTTTTTTAGTTTTGATATTTAAAATCGACATTGTTCACAATTAATAATATTCATATTATAATTATAATAAATATGATAAAATTAAAAATCTTTCCGAGATCATAATTTAAATCCATGCTCTGAAGCTATTTTGGGTAATGTATGTTAAAAAAACTCTTTTAACTAATTTTTGACAATAGCAGGAAATTACATGCAGAAGTTTTCGTCTTTGCATATATATATATATATATTAGTTTGTAAACTAAGCGACTTATGGATTTTTTTATATATTAATTATTATACAATAAACCTATTTTTATAATATGATCATACAAATTTTATAAATGCATATATATTCACATGATATATCTCAGAAAACAATTTTTAAAAAATTCAAATATTCAATAAACAATTAATATTTTTAAAGAAAAATAAATATATCTAAAAATCAATAACTAAAAGAATTTACTCAAAAAGATATATATATATATATACACACTAAAGTATGAAATTAATTTTTTTAAAAAAATTAATTATGGATAAAGTGTGAAATTAAGATATTCATCTAAGTAAGCAAATGTTTATTAAATATTTAAAAAAATTAATTATGTAACAATTATATTTATATACTATTTATATACATATATATAAATATTAATTTGTATATATTAAGTAGCCTGATTTTTTTTAAATTGTTTTCTTACGTCGCTATACATTTATATTTAATATTTATATTATTATATTAAAAAAATGTTTTTATATAATAATTAATAATATATAAAAATAACTTTCAGAATTTATTAGAACACTAAATTCAAATGTTGAAACGATATATCATAAAAATAATTTTAAAAAAACATATATGATAAACAGTATTAAAAATTATAAAATACATGATAAAAATAAATAAAATTTTCATCCATAATTATATATTTATATCAATTAATAAAAATAATTTTTATGTCCTGAGATATTTACAAAAATTTGTAAATATTTGAATTAAAATTCACTTTTACATTTTTTTAATAATTTTGACATTAGTTATTTAGTTTTTTTTCTTTTTTATTTTAGGATAATTATAAAATTTTCTTACCCTAATAATTTTTATCTTAATAATCAAAAACTTTTATTTATGTCATAGATATTCATTAGACGTTACAAAATTTAACTTAATATTTATAAATTAAAATTTGAAAAATTTATGCTTCAAAATTAATGTTGTTAAGTTAGTGTTAAATAAAATTATATTTAACTTAAAGGGATAAAATAAAAAGGCATATGATTTTGAAGATAAATTGTAGAACAAATTAAGCTTGATAGATAAAACAATTTTAAATTTCTAATAAATTTATAAAGATTTGATATTTTATTTATTTAAATTTTGATAAAATAAAATTTTAAATATTTTTAAATTTTAAATATAAAAATTTAATCTTTTATTTAAATTTAAATATAAAATATAAATAAATCTATTATCTTAGGCATCATTTAAAGAAGCTGGACACGTAAACATCTATATCAATACAATTTGTCTTATAATTTTGTACCTATTATATTATATTTATATATGATCGCAGCTAGCGTCTTCCCCGGCGTGGAGCTTTGTCCAGCCAGTAAAAATGAGAAGGTCGAATTTCAGCGCCGTCATTAACGCAAGACTGAATTATTGAACTTGGAGATATATATGATAATATTTGATACGATTATATGAATATTATATGCATACGATCAAAAAATACAACACGATGTGATTATATTATCAAAATTTATATAATACGAATTATAAACGTATCAAAATTGATAAAAATATAAAAACTTTAAACACGATTATGGTATGATAAAATATACGAATATAATATAAATACACGAATTATCAAATTTACAGAGAGATGAACCTGGATCAAGAAAATAATATTTTGCCAGGATGAAATTTATTTCTGTAGTACTATATGCACATTTCATTGATAGGAAAAAAAACAAAAAGCACCCGGAATTCCCATTTACGAACATTTTTCAAAGCTAGGAAATTTAAATTATTTTTGAGGATGTTTTTTCAGTAATGTCATATTTATTAAAGCTATAGACATAATAAATATGATCATAATTAACTATGATAAATATTAATAAAAAATATCAGCAATAAAGAAAATAAAAATCACATAACATTATGTTGAGAGTTTTTCCTTAAAAAATTTTTGATATATTTTAAATAATTTCAATAACTTTTAATCCGTATATGTAGATATATATATATATAGATAAAAGTTAAAATGAAAAATTTTAAAAATACTATACTTAATTTGTGAAAACTTGAATCTAATTTTTAATTTGCTTTGATTCAAAAGTTTTACAATTTTATTCAAAAAAAATTCATAAATATAAATTGAAATCCGTAAATGTAGAAGCACCCCATTGCTTCAATGACTCAATTCTTCCCGCAACGTGACCCCATTATTTTCCCAAGGTTCGGAACTTGGGTTGGGAGTATTTAAGACTGTCTCAGTGCAACGTCTTCTTGCCGTTTTAAAAAATGCTATGGTATCGTATTCGTCGCACCCAAGTCCATTGTTTTGGCTTTGATATCAAATTTTTAGGGAGATAGCAAAGGACACTACTTGGAACTTGAAACCTTAAGTTAATCAAACATTGGATCCTTTGTTTACATACGACACCTTTATATCTCTTTAGTTTGATGGGATTTAATATTCACAAGTGAATCTCGACAAATATTTCTTGAGGAGAATATATATTGTAAAAGAAATTAGAAAGAAAATCATTGCTTATTTTTAGGTAAACAAGATATGCATTAATAAAATAATTCTTGATGATAATATATGTATTATAAATAAGATATGCGTTAATAGAATTCAAAATTTTCATAAAAAGTATTTGACATGGGCGCTCTGATGATGAATTTAACGACATTTTTTCAATAATTGAAATTGTTAAATATTGAATTTTAATCAATTAAACTAAGAATTCAACATTTGATCAACAAAAAAGGTGACTATGGGCATCCTTACTAGAATCCAGAACATTGAAATAGTCAGGATAATTTGTTTCTAACCATTAAAAAGAAGACTAACTAGTTTTAGAAAATTGAAAATGTGGGTAAGTTTCATAATCTCTAAACTTAAAAAAAGAAAAAATCAGCTTTAGTAAATTATTGTGAAACATTTAATTTGGAAGTTAGCTTTGGTTAGTCATATTATACTATGTAATATATATCTTGGGATTAATTCTCAATAATACTTTCCCTTTGGAAAAGAGGAAATTTAAATTAGCATAAAAGTATCTTTTACCATTATCATCTATTAATAATACTATAGACCATAGAGGGATATGCTGATATTTTGAGGGTAATTTACCAATTTTTGGATTGTTAGGGGTATCCAAAGCTATTTGTAGCTTCCAAATCTCAATATCAATGTCCAACTACTAAAAACAATATGTAATTCTGCCTGACCAACCAATACCTTTTTCTTTCTACCCCATTTTCTTTTCCACCAATCAAAAACTGGAGGGGTGAGAAAAAAGAAAAAGGAAAGAAGTTAAACCTGGTAATAGTGGCATGAGGGTGAGACAGGGAAGCAAAGGCAATAACTATTCATTAATTCCAAAACTACCAAAACATAAAGCTAAAACAAATGTTCGTTAATGGGGAATAAGTCCAACTAATGCTTCAACAAAAACACAGGAAACTAAAGAAGGAAAAGAAATTAGACGATTCAGTATAATGACTGCTACAGTAAACTCTTTGTCTTAGACTTAGCCCTAAGGTCACAAAATGGTGAGTTCCCGTAACATACATACATACATATATATATATATATATATGCTAGACATAAGTTAAGTTCGATCTTTGTTTGGCAAAGTCAATACCCGAACCTATTACCGTAGGAGGGTGGTGATTTGCCTGCTTACCAACACCACCAGGCAAGGATCATTTCAAAGGTAAGGTGCGCTCTTGACTTCCTTCATTATGTTTTGAGGCAAACACCATTTCTTTTCGCTGAAACACATAAAAAATAAGTTCAGAAGGAGGGAAAACCATTGTGAAAAACCCAAAAATAGTAAAAGAACTAAGTTGATCGCTCACCAATGATTTGGTCAAGCATTATCGCACATGACTGCAGCTTTGATCCTTTCAACTGTGCATTTAATTAGACTATTGACAGTAGCCACTGACCCAAGAGAAAGTTTTGCCGTCGGAACTGAATCAACTAAAATCTGGAACGCCACAGTAAGGAGAGAGCCGCCCGAACCGATTTCTAGAATTTCTCCTCCATTATTAAGTCCTGGACCATGACCATCAGGAAGAATTGCAAAACCTGATGGTAATAGCGCGACATAATCCGGATCCCCACCACTTAAGACTACGTTCATGGCACTAACATCAACTGGGGCATAAATCACATAGGACCCCGTAGCATCACTGCAGCTCTCTTGTAGTATCAACATATTGCTTTGGCTAGAGTTTGCACTCTACATATTAGTTTACAATTGGAAATTATGTTAGAGCTTAATGGATGATTGTCATTGAGGTAGGGTCGCTAGTTAAAAGATCTAAAACAAATCTGCAACTTGCTAACTTACATTTACGCGCAGTAAGGAGACACAATTGCCTGGATCACGACCATTAGCTATGTGAGCCATTTCTTGAACTAGACCACCATTTGATAGGATATCCCACTAGAAATTCAAGTTAAAATGTGGAATTTAGTATAATATTCTAATAGAAAAAGTGTTAGATATATTGTTAAAAATATTGGAATTAATTGCATGGTTACTCAAGATTAAAAGTATCTTATAGCAGCTATACACAATAATGCACCATTGTTGTGGCAATGTAGAGAAAATAGCGACATGCATGATTGGCATAAGAAAACATGTGGTAGGTGTGATTTATGACGATTGATCTTTAACGCGAATCAATGATATTGACAAAATACCGAAAACTTCTTCAATTGTCCAAATAAGATGTTTGACAAAATGATTGACTTCTCCCAAGTCCATGCCTCCTTTTTATCTAACAAGCAAACAACTTTAGTAATATTCGGTCACTTTTTTCTTTGCTGCGACAATGTGGTCCTAGAAGCAACCGGTGCAAATGCTTAATTGGAAGATTAATGATTATGTTAATTTACCTCACTTCGAGAGTTCTCATCCCGGAGGAAATCAAATACCCTCTTTGGTGGAACTGGGATCCAGAAGGAAGTCGCAGCGCTTAGCACAATGCCAGGAGGTCTGCCTGGATCATCCATACTCTTCCTGGTCATAACCCTCACATCATCAGAACCCGTTGCTGATAAAGTTGTCCAAGCATGGGCAGTAGAAGCACCAACGCCGGCACAAAAGCTAGTCACCATCCTCTCAGCCAACTTCAACATACTCTTCCTACTTTCTGGGCTTGTTATAACTGTGGAATAAGAATTGAAATGGCAACTTAATAGAAAGATGAGGTTCACTACTGAACAGTCAATTTAACGCTTCTACAAGGTATCTCTAGGAGAAATGGAGGATAAGAAGTTAATATGCTTTTACCGCATAGATCCCCTGCCGGAATGTTACTGGCCATTGAACTTGCGAGACGTTCACACTGTCGATCTAATGTAGCGACCCAACGCTTTGCTCCGAAAGCTAGACCAGAATTAACTACTGGTCTGTATATGTTGTGGACAGCTCTATCATCCACTTCTACATGCTCAACCCATATAACCTGAAGTATCACGAAAAAATGACACATGATTAAATGAAGATTTTGCCTCCCAACATATATATATGTTGAGTTAAAGGGTAACTTACTTTTGAATATCCATTTGGCAATTCTTGGATCAAACAACCTGACGGCCTTCTTCTACACTTGGACATTGGATTAGGGCGTAAATTATCCAAGGAAACATCAACAACAGCCCAAGTTCCGTCACTATGCTGCTTACAGTACCTCACGAAGTAATTTTCCCGAGTTGGTACAAGTGGTGATGGGACTTGAAACTCAGCCGTCATCTGAAAATGCGGGATGTTAGGTACGCTTTCAAAAGCTTAAGGAAAATGCATGCCCTCTAGTAACTTCCCTTTTTAACTTTTGTCTTCAACTAACACAATTTCATGTATGACAAAATTATTAGATTGAATTTATGGTATTGAAAAGATAAATATCTCGAAATGCCTAGTACCACTTGCAAGGCTCCATTGTAGTTTCCTGCTACTCCAGTTGATAGGACTTCTAAAGTCATAGCCCTTGAAACAATACCGCAAAACACACTTGACCATTGATTCTGAAAATCAATTATTTTAATCAGAAATATGTAGGGGGTAGATCTAAAATTTTATTTAATTAATGGATCCAAGTGTAAAAAGAAAATCCCACCACATCCATGAGAATCTCAACTAGGTTGACATGATTCATAATGACAACGGCAGATTCCTTTGAAGCTTCAGATCTCAACGCCAAAGGTTTTGGTCCAATTCCCCTAGGGAAAGTTCTCAAGTATTCATCTTCATTCAACACATCCGTAGAATTATCCCCAGGAAACCACAAAGGTTCCCCAGACTGGGCCATTCGGATTAGTTCCTCCATTGCTGCAACAGCAAGCTCAACAATCATGGGCTTATCCTCTTCTGTTGGCCTAGAGACAGGTCTTAGAAGATCACCACAACCATCCATCTCCCCTACAAATCCTGATTGTGTCCCCAAATTGCTAGCTCCATGATCAAGGGAACGTGAACGTAAATGAGAAGAAAGTTGAGGAAAGGAAGTCAAAGGCTTGCCGACATATTTCGCGGCTATTCCAGATAACCTGTCAATCTGTAATAGGAGAACACAAAACTGAATAAGCATCAAAATAAGTAACTTGACAATAACAAGGAACGTGTAACGTTTTTTTCTATCACCTCTTCCCTTAACCGGGCATTTTCTATTCTCAAATGCTGCTCATCAAATGACATCTCCCCAACAGCAGCTGGGCCTCCACAGTTGGGGCATGTAGCATTGATAAGAGCTTCCTTGTACCTATTGTTCTCAACACGGAGTTTTTCATTCTCAGCCTTCAATGTAGCATTTTCATGGCGTTCATGTTGGGCCTGTTAATGAAGGTGAAGAGTTTGGCGGTTAAGATAGGAAAGCACACTACATAAACAAAGAACTTAATAAGAAAATAAGTATAAATACTTAAATAAAGCATATTAGAGCTCCCGATTTTCGCTCTATACTTGGAAGTATACCTTCATCTGGGTACGCTTGTTTTGGAACCAAAACTTGACCTGTAGAGGTTCTAACCCTAGCCCGCGGCTGAGCTCCTTCCTTTGCTTATCATCCGGGTGAGGGCACTCCTTAAAGAACCTGAGAAAGAAAGTGCCAAAAATCCAAAAGAATCACTTCTACGAAAGAAGAACGAGTTCCTTTAATCTTTCTCTCAGTCATCTTTAAAAATCTCTTGTATATAGATACCATGGGGTATCCATACTAAGAGGGAAAAAAAATGACTTACGCTTCCATCTCCTGGATTTGATGCTGGGTATGACGATGGTAACGCTTCTTTTTGGGGCGCTGGTTAGGATCCTGATCATCTCCCGAGGGAGCATCCATGGTTTCAGTACCTGATTTAGTCTCATAATCATCGTCCCTCATGTTTCCCATTGGTTCGCTTTCACAGGTCTTATGGATCATGTCGAATATTGCGGAACTCTCAAATAGATTTGGACTAAACATGTCAACAAATTGCTCAAATGTCGACGCTATGGATTTTTTTGGGTTTCTGCAAAGCAGAAGTCAAGCTAACTAAATAAAGTGGGGGGAGGCATAAAGAAAATGTAGAGAAGTAAAAAAGGATTAACAAACAAACAAAACAAAACAAAAAGCAAGTACAAAGACGTGACGAAACGAAGGTAAACAAAGTCAAAACCGGTGCATAATAATGGAAGCTTAGAAACTTTCTAAGGCAAGTAAACCATGGAGCTGTAAACCATTATAACATCTCTCTTTCTAAGAAAAAAAAGTTTTAAGTTCGATTATCGAGAAGGATTTTTCTTCCAATATCTTAATAGCCAAGCCCAAAAACAACCACTTATTTAGTCAAACCATTTACTGGTATATAATTAAGTTAATTTAAAAGAATATAAAACTGTACATTTGGGTAGCATATACATTGAAGAGAAAGATGGTTGATTAATCAGAAGCTTACCTAAGATGTGACGTCCTCACTAGCTAATTATCCATGGAATAAGTGAAAGAAACTAGGAGAAAAAGAAGAACAGCAAGCAATAAGAGGGGAAAATCAGGAAATAAAATTACCTTATAGCAGATTGTTCGCGAATCGGACTGAGAGCTTAGAGCAACATATTTTCTTGTCTTAAATTAATGCAGCGGTGAGTCGGTGAATGGAAACATCATTTTGGGATATATAGGTAGCTAAATGACCTTTAAAACCCTAACCAGCAGTACTACACATATCTGTCTCTTGATAGTTAGGTCTTGGCTTTGGATTCCTGTATTGGAGGTTTTTACTTTTTATGTTGATTTTAATGGATTCTCAGGTTTTATATGGGCTAAGCTAATGGGATTATTCCAAGTTGCAAAAGAGCTTAAATACCTATGGTTTTTTAGCCTACAAAAAAGTCTTCAAAATTGCCTGCCAAAAGACATAGCAGAGTTGACACTGTAAGAAACCCATATTTTCAAACACCTCTCCCCCCTCCCACCCAGAAAAAATTAAAGATTGTAACGCCCAATTTAAGATCCTACTGTAACCTGTTAAACACTTTTTGTACTCTTTCTCTGCAAAAATATAGTAGCCCGGTATATGAAAGAGGGAATGAGGTATGTTGTAAAAAAGGATATGCCGCTATTAACAAAATGGTCCAGGGCAACTATAGGAAAAACAAAATAAAACCCTTTTGAACTTTTTGAGAAAGATTAATGAAATGAAGTTTAGGGTCACCGGAAAAAACCACTTCTGGGGTTAAGACCAGTGGTTTGACAGAAACCTACCTTGAGAGAAGAGATGGAGAGAAGATGACGTGGATAAAGGGGAGGTAAAGTCAAAAGAGAGAGAGAGAGAGAGGTTTTTGAAGTTTGAATAGGAGGTGAGGAAAACGAAGAGAGAATCGAAGAAACAGATGGAGAGGAAATGGCACTTACGAATTATTGCAGAGCGTACAGAGAGGGTGCAATAGCATTTACGGTGGGTGAGAGGTTTAAACGCCGGAGAGAGAAAATTATTTCTTTCTTCATATAAAAATTAATAAAACATAGGTTATGATAAAAGAATGAAACCAAAGGCTAGCAAAGGTGTCATATTTAATTAATAAATTTACCAATTATGGATTAATATTCTCATACTATCAAACAAAAATCATTTATTTAAGAAACTTCTCTTATTGATTTTATATGCTATATAATTTTTATAAAAAAAAGTCATAAATAATCAATCCGGGCGGTTCTTTCTCAGACAACACTTATTGCTTCTTCGTAACCTAGCTACCAACTTATGGCTTTTATGTCCTCTCAATCTTCCCTGAAATGTTTGTGTCTGAAATACAGGCTCTGCTTCTGCATGTGCAGATTCCAGAAGCACTATCATTAACTGTTTTGCTGGTGGAGTTCAGGGTCGAAGTAAGTAAGTTTCAAGTCGACCACAAGTTAGCAAGCTCTGGTCGAGCATTTAGTCTCAGCCAGCAGCTATAATAAACGTGACCGTGGCCTAGTTTTCAAAAATTAAGTTGAGCTCCACCTCTTAAGAGAAGGTCATCTATAAACGATATGCAGCGCTTTCTGAGACTTCTACCTAGTTGTAATTAGCCTAGTGAAAGTTGATCCTAATTACACACATTCTAGCCTCCACTATTCTACGACCTTCACCATTCTACAATACTTACTAAAGCATTGGAATACGTCTCAGAAGTCAAAATTTAAGGCCCTCCAACCTCTCCTTTCCACCTCAAACCGAGATTTAGGGAATATTTATTATCTTTCCTAACTTCTGAAATAATATCAGATAATTCTTCTTATTTTTTTATCTTATTCGCTGAGACATGAACCACTAAGTTCATTAAATAAAAGCACCGTATTCCATATATGATTAAACATACTTGAATTCAAAATAGTAAGCTTATTAAATCATCATGTAGCTAAGGGTGTAAATGAATTATTATCTTTTATGTATACTTTATATATATATATATGTGTGTATATTTCATTTGTTCTTCCTTTCATTACAACAGTTACTTTCAAGTAAATTTTCTCTTAATTTGTAAAAGAAATCTAATTAAGTAATTTTATTGTTTAGATTAATATATGATATCACTAACTACAAATTTTCGTCTATATTAATAGTTATTTAATATCTTATAACACTTCAATTTAAATTGAAAGACAAAACCAAGAATAATTTCCAAAAAATTTGTTGCATCTTTGATTTTTTTAAATTGAAAGACAAAACCAAGAATAATTTCCAAAAAATTTGTTGCATCTTTGATTTTTTTTTTATATTATTACTTTATTACAAAAACCATAGGTATATTGAATGTATT
>JAQSVH010000011.1:9541963-9555104 GCA_029448705.1 Adansonia digitata | reverse complement strand
TTATATTATATATAATATATTAATTCAAGATTTAATATAAAATAGTTTTTAATTTTTATTATTTTTAAATAGTAATTTAGGATTTAATATAAAATATTTTTTATTTTTATTAGTTTTTAAATAGTAATTCAAGATTTAATATAAAATATTATTCAAGATTTTTATTTTTTTATTATTTGTAAATTATAAATCATGATTTAGTATAAAATATTTTTATTTTTTATTAATTTTTAAATATTACCTCAATATTAATAAAAGTAATTTTTAATATTTTATTATTTGTAAATATTATTTTAATATATATAATTTATATATATTTTTATATATATATAGGAAAAGTCAATTTCATTAAAAATATAGAGAAGAGCAACAACAAAAAAAAAGAATAAAATTAAAGGTAAAAAAATAATTAAAATTTTTATTAATAATTTTTATAATTATTATTTCTTTCTTTATAATTATTTTTTTAATTTTCTTCTTTTTTAATAATTATTAGTTTACTTCCAAATTCTTCCAAAATTCATAAAAGAATATAAGGAGTATTTCGGGTATTTGACATGGCAATTTTTTAATAGCTTTTTAAATTTGATTTATTTTTATAAATAATTTAAAAATAATTCACTTTGATAAATAAATAAAAATTATATTATTCTAATAAAAAACCCACCGAAAAGACATTAACAAAATTATTAAAATAATAAATTTATATAAATATATAATATTTTAAATATAAAAATAAAATATAAATATATGCATTATTTAATTT
This sequence comes from Adansonia digitata, assembly GCA_029448705.1. Classification (NCBI taxonomy): domain Eukaryota; kingdom Viridiplantae; phylum Streptophyta; class Magnoliopsida; order Malvales; family Malvaceae; genus Adansonia; species Adansonia digitata. The sequence goes on along the minus strand of JAQSVH010000011.1, from coordinate 9,554,338 downwards.
ATTTTTACTAAATTTGACCCAATAAAATGACTTAAAAGCTTAAAATCACTCAATTCAACACCCAAAAGACAATTTTGTAGAAACGAGAGCATTACGCGTCCTCGGCTGACTTTGTTCGAGCAGTACGCGTCCTTGACTTGACTCAGAATCCAAGGAAAAATAACCTATTTTTGTCCCTTTTTTTTCCATTAATTTTTAACGCATCAAGAGATTTTAAATTTTGCTTTGAATTTTCCAAGCAAACGATTTAAAGGGATTTTTTATATTAATTTGATATATTTAAAATTTTATTCTTAAAATATTTTTCAGAAAAATTAAATTTTAATTTTATAAAAAAATAATTTTTTTTAATTATAATTAAAATAATCTTGGTAGGTTCTAATTAATTTATTAGCCACCGTTCACTTTGTTGAAACTCTCCATATGAATTGAATTTGAAAATTTAGAAAGTAATGATGATTTCCTAGAGGTGGTAAAAAAAAAAAATTAAGCCTGGCTGTATAATTCTATTGAAGTGATTATTAAAGAAGTTTGAACATTAATTTTCACTAACTTAAATTTTTATTAGATGATAATTAGTCACAATTTTGACCAACTAAAAGATGTTTGAGGACCGTCAACCAATTTTCATTCAATTAAATGAAAAAATATATATATATATATTTCAAGGTTCAATCAATTGTTATAAAATAATATAGATTTGAATGATAATTTAATTACTGTTTAAAAACTAAGTAATTGATAACATATATTAAGCTTTTATTACTTCCTGATTTTGGAAAAAAGAGGCGCACATATTGAATACACAAACAAAAAGAATTGTGAAGGATTATAAATAAAATATATAATTCTTAAATAATAAAATGCATGTAAATGTTTAAATAAATTTTTGTATAGCATTAAAATGAATGTATTATTTTCTTTTATAGTCATGGTTTTTCATTTATAAAAAGATTAATGACTAATTTATTAAAGAGATAATATAAACTTATGAACTCTCCTTTTATGGTCAAGATTATGATTGATGCAACAGGACCAAGATTCTATTCAATATTGTGAACACTTCTTCCTCTGTTTGACAAAATTTGGAATGAAATAACAAATAAATAAACAAATCCCATGTGGTAAGTTCTAGAATCGATGAAATCAACTTCTTTTGCATTTGGTCCTTGCTTCATCTAAAATAATTTCGTCCAAAGAGAAGTCGGGTTTCTCATCTGTTAAGTCTTTTGATTACCCTCAAAGAATTACCTTGAACGATGTTTTAGCGAAGCCCATCTCAAACCAAAGTACCAGAGCACGAGCTGCCGCCATAGCTTCCACTCGGTAAGTTTATGAAACGTGTGCTGCTTTTTGTAAATCAGCCCCTATTACTGACCCTGTTTCATTTCCTATAATCACTCCAATTGCAAAAAGTAGAGAGGAAGTTGATTAGAACAAAAAAAATTGAGTAAAAAAGCAAAAAATAAAATGAGGATATTTTAGCATTTAAGGTAAAATTTAAATAAATATTAATTTAATTAATAAAATTTTAAATTTAGTTACTGAATATAAAATGTATTTTTCAACGTAATAGGGTACATTTATTTTCACTAATCTAATAATTTAATTTTTCTTTCTTTTCAATTTATTTTTCAATATTTTCTTTAAATAATTTCCTTTATGACAAATTTTTGTTTTAAAAAATATTGGTAATTATTTAATTTCAAATAAATATCATTTAATAAATTCATCATAAAATTAAAAATTAATATATAATTAAATTAAAGATAAATTTAATTAACAGCCTATCAACCCAAAGGGTCGGTATAATTTCTTTCAAATATAAGCAAGAGGGTAAGTCCCCAGTTAAAAGGCGAAAATATACTTTTTCTTTAAAAAAATGGAAAAGAAAAGAAAAAAGAAGGAGCAAGTCTTATATAACCCCCTTTCCGGTACGAGAAAAGTAGCAAGAATTGATCATCGATAATGGGTTGCTTTAATATCTCCAGGACCCTTCTATTTTACATCTTCCTTAGCTTGCTTAGCCTCAACAGTGAAGCAGCAGTTGTTTTCTTATATAATAACTGCGATCCAAATACAACTACTTACACTCGGAATAGCACCTACCATCGAAACCTCAATTTCCTTTTATCATCTTTTCAATCCAACTCTACTCGAGAAAATGGATTCTACAACCTCACGGTTGGCCAAGGCCCGCCGGATATTGTTTACGGCCTTTTCCTCTGCCGTGGCGATGTCACGAAAGAGACCTGTCGAGAATGTGTCTCCACAGCCGCCAGAACGATAGTTCAAGTTTGCCCGAACCGGAAAACGGCTATAGTTTTCTATGACGAGTGCACCTTGCGTTACTCCAACCGCTCCTTCTTCTCCGTATTGCAAAGCGAACCTAATCTGGAGCTGCTGAATACGGGGAACGTTTCGCAACCAGACCGATTCATGGATTTGCTAGGGAACACGATGAAGGACATAGCCACACGGGCTGCTAATGACCGGTCGGGAAAAAAGTACGCAACTGAAGAAGCCAATTTTACCACTTTTCAAACGCTCTATTCACTTGCTCAGTGCACACCGGATTTATCCGTGTCCAGTTGTGATACCTGTCTTCAAACAGCCATCTCTTATCTTCCCGGTTGCTGCCAGGGAAAACAAGGGGGCAGAGTTGTATTTCCGAGCTGTAATGTTAGATATGAATTGTACCCTTTTTACCGGTCCACAGCGCAACCACCACCTGCACCGACGACACCGCTTCTTCCTTCCCCTCCAGCATCAAAATCTAAAGGTAAACCAGTAGAATTAATGAAATAATATTAATTATTCAGTGCCTGATTTTTGTTCTGCAGGGAAAAAGAAAACTTCACCAACAATTATAATCGCCATTGTTGTCCCCGTTGTTGTCTCTGTGGTGCTGTTTGCAGCAGGCTTCTTCCTTCTTACTAGGAAATCAAAGAAGTGTGATGCTGTAGAACAAGAAAATGGTAAAGAACAGTATCATATTAGTCCTTTTCTTTTTCTTTGAATGAAGTGCAAACAAAAGGCTAATACTTACTATTTTATATAGCGGCAAGTGAAATTACGACCATGGAGTCCCTGCAATTCGATTTCAGCATTATTGAAGCCGCCACAAACAAATTCTCTGCTGATAACAAGTTGGGAGAAGGTGGATTCGGTACGGTTTACAAGGTGGAAATTTTCGCCCTGTAGAAATAATTAATTTGGTATATGTTAGTAATTAGAATTAATTACTAGATGGTGAAATTGCTAAATTACCAGGGCAATCTTCCCAATGGGCAACAAATAGCTGTGAAAAGGCTATCAGTAAGATCTAGCCAAGGTACGGAAGAATATAAGAACGAGGTCGCTTTGGTAGCCAAGCTTCAACATCGAAATCTTGTGAGGCTATTGGGATTTTGCTTGGAAGGAGATGAAAAATTACTCGTTTACGAATTTGTTCCCAACAAGAGCCTTGACTGTTTTCTATTTGGTATGGCCTATTTAAACAATATTTATTATTATTATTTTTTGGTTAAAACTAGCCATTTTATGTCCCAAGTAAGAAGTTCCTTCAACTCCTTAAAAGAGTCTCATATATGTATCCTAGACCCTGATAAAAGAGGAGAATTGAACTGGACAAGAAGATGTAAGATCATTGGAGGAATAGCCCGAGGGATTCTTTATCTTCATGAGGATTCTAGACTTAAAATCATACATCGTGATCTCAAAACTAGCAACATTTTGCTGGACGGAGATATGAATCCAAAAATTTCAGATTTTGGCATGGCAAGAATTTTTGGAGTCGAACAATCCGAAGGCAACACAAGTAGAGTTGTTGGGACATAGTAAGTTTAAAAAATCATATCTTAATTTCTAATGACAATATTGCTATACTAATATTATTGGCTTGCAGTGGTTATATGCCTCCAGAATATGCAATGCATGGGCAGTTTTCTGTTAAAACTGATGTATACAGTTTTGGGGTAATAATTCTTGAGATTATTACTGGAAAGAGAGTTAGCAATTTCCAACAAACAGATGAAGATGTGGACCTCTTAAGCTATGTGAGTATTTATTAATCAAATTAACAAAAAGTATTTAGCGCATTAGTTTCGTAAATAAATTGCAGGGTACTAAGCACTGATCGTTCCCATCCCATCTTTCTTTCAGGCTTGGGGACACTGGAATAACGGAACACCATTGGAGCTGTTAGATCCAAGTTTGGGGAGTTCTTACTCTAGAAATGAAGTCATTCGATGCATCCACATCGCCTTGTTATGCGTTCAGGAAGATCCAACCGACAGACCAACAATGGCAGGAATAGTTCTCATGCTTAACAGCTACTCCGTTACTCTTCAAGCACCTCACCGCCCAGCCTCTTACCTTATTTCTAGAAGTGAGTCAACTTTTCCTACAAATGAAGTTGTGTCATCAGATCAATCCCCAAGCAAGTCAATTCCATGGTCCATAAATGAAGCTTCCATTTCTGATTTATATCCTCGGTAATTTAGAGTTGAGAGTATAAGCAAGAACCAATAGGAATATGTACTATATGCAAGTATAAAAGCCATTAGGTCTACTTTCCTAAAGTTTTATGTTGATAAGGAAATGTATTATACCAAACTATCAATAATTAAAAGAACTTCAGCTAAGGAGCTGTTCTTAGATCTACTTAATTTTCAGAGTTTTTGTTTTAGTCCTTCAATTTTGAGAAGTGACGTTTTGATCATAAAAATTTGCAACAATAATTAATGCCGGAGTAATTGTTGTTTCAGTCCTTCAATTATGACCAAAACTGACGTTTTGGTCAGGAAAAGACCTTACAAAATTAGTGTAGGAGTAATGGACACGGCAATGGCAATGCATCCAATAATTCGCTAACTTTTCTAGAAAAACAACTTTATGAACAGTGGAAAAAAGAAGATAAGGCGAAATAATAATTCAATAATAAAGACAAAAACCAGGTCACGATTAATGAGGAGAAAAAAATCAGCTTGAAAAGAAAGCTATGATGATTAAACGGTGCTTGACTTTAGACTTTGCGGACATTGATCTTTTTGAGTCATTAAGCAATCCGAAAACAGATCTTTTTTAAATCGTAAATTGATCATTCTTGGACTTTTCCACAATTCAGTCCTGTCCGTTGGTCAGTCAAAATATGTAGCTCGATGCATCTCCAAATTTTCCGAAGAAATATCAAAGTTGCTTCTTGACGGGGTTCCAAGCCTCTGGTGCCTTATCAACTTTCATTATTTTACCTGGTCATGAATTTAATCAAATTAAAGTTAAAAAAAAAATTGAACAGATACACTACAAGCAAGAATAAATTAAAAACGCTGTAAGTTTATTTGGGAGTGTTACCCAAAGGCACATTTATCAATGATCACCTAATATGGCTTCCCTTAATTCTACCCTAATTTCAATGCTTTTTGTTGTCGTCTTGTGAAGTGAAAAAGATCAGCCTAATAGAGTGTAAGAGGATGTTTTAAGCATGATCCGTCGAGAAAGAACAAATAGTTAAAACGATATTAAAGTTGAATTCTGAATCTATTTTAATATTTAAATTAATAAAAATTTTAAAAAATAAAAAGTAAAGAAAAAAATGCATAAAATATGATTATAAAATTTTGAGTTTTATTTATTTTATTTGCTGATTGATTTATCAAATTTATTATACCAATTAATCAATAATCATAACAAATACATAGATTTACTTAATATTAGGAGAATTTTTGTTTGTCATTTAATTATTGAAAATCATCCCCCTTTTTATCATGAACCTTTATAAAGGTAATATTTTCATCATCTAACAAGTAAAATTAAATAATATATATAATATTTTTGGGCATTTAACATAAATATCTGGGTTCAATTATCTAACTACAATTTACAAGATTTAAGAGGATCACACAAATTTTTGAAAGGGTCAAAATAGAATATTAGTTTTTTTTTTTTTTTTCTCTTTTTGACAAACCTCTACTATGCTACCAAATAACTCCAAAGTCTGGCCCAGGTCCAGGCCATCCCCTGTGGCCACCCACCACTTCGACTTCGCCCCTCTGAATAACAACTACGCATTGAATGTAGCCATTGACGCGCAGAACACCCAACAGCATTCGAAATTGTTTTCATATACACACACACACATTAAATAAAGACAAAAACGTGAAAATCAGTTTCACGATGCATGATGACCCACACGAAGGTAGACAACGCGCGATTGTCATTTTCAAGTCTTAACTTTAAGCTCTGGGATTTTAACCTTAACCAATCCGAAGATTGCATGTCTTTTGTAAATTGGACTTTTCACGCCACCACCGTCCTGTCCTGTCCCCTGCTGTATTAATTAAATCAAAGTTGCTTGTTGACTGGGTATTGGGGTCAACTCTGGCCCCGGCGTCTCAGCGATTGTCTTTCAGCTATCTTCGTCACAAATTTCATATCTGGTCCTTAATTTAATCAAATTAACATAAAAAATTATAGACAAATTCAGTACGAGCAAACCCAATTTAAAAAAAAAAATTAAAGGAAAAACGCTTAACTTACTTGTAAGTGTTCCCTCAAGCACATCGATCAAAAATTCAAAGATTGGTTGATATGGCTACCCTTTATGCGACCTTAGTTTTCATATTTCTGCTCATAATTCTTAGTTTTAGCCGCATTGGCGGAGCAGCACCAGCATACAGCTCTCATTACTGCGATAACTCTACTTCCTTCACCCCCAATAGCACCTACCAAGCCAACATCAAGACCCTTTTATCCTCCCTTTCTGCCAATGCCAATAGCAGAAAAAATGGATTTTACAATACGACAGCTGGGCAGGTCCCGGATTTGGTCTACGGTACTTATCTTTGTCGAGGCGATGTATCAGCCAAACTCTGTGAAGATTGCGTTGACAGTGCGAGCAACGATATAGGTCGACGCTGTCTTACGGAAAAAATGGGTGTGATTTGGTACGATGAGTGCACTGTACGATACTCTGATCAAAACATTTTTTCCATCATTCGTGAAGTACCGGGGATGGATATTAGCAGTTCAGCAAGCATCTCGGACAAAGATCGTTTTGATCAGTTATTAGCAAGCCTAATGAAAAGCTTGGAGGACCATGCTGCGAATGATGATCAATCGGGCAAAAAGTTTGCAACTGGTGGAGCGAATTTTAGTAGCTCCCAAACAGTGTATGGCCTGGTGCAGTGCACACCGGATTTAAGTGATGCACTTTGCTTCAGATGCTTACAGAGTGCCATTGCTTCTCTTCCAATGTGTTGTGACGGGAAACAAGGTGGAAGAGTTTTGCTTCCAAGCTGTAACATCAGATATGAAATGTTTCCCTTCTTCAGACTCAATGGCACGGCCACTATAGTGCTTCCTTCACCTCCCTTACCAAACTCTACTAAAGGTCCAATCTTCGTTCTTTTTTGCTTTTAATGTATCTAGAATTTCTTCTATTATATTTTGGTTGCATAAAGCAAATATTTACTTAGAATTTTCATTCTCAATATAGAATAATTTCAATTGTGTATTTTATTTTACCTATTCTTTATTAGAACTTAGAACCATTAGGTAATATATAAGGGCTTAATTTAGGTGAGGTTCTGGAAAATTGCTTTGCTAAAGTAAACTTTTCCGACATATGTTGATTAATGGTGTAAAGGCAAGGCAGCTACAAAGCCATGTTGCCTATTTTATGAACCTTTATATATACTAAACCAAATTCCCATCCCAACTCTTAATCAAAATCTCAGCTAACAGAGGCCAACTTACTGCATGCCTCAAATTATCAGGCATATTAAAAGTCCGAGCAGCAAAGCCCAGTAATGATTAAAAGGGTTGGAACTTGAAACTGCTCATCCTAGGGCTAAGGTGAACTTTAAAAGCCTCAATTCTGGCTATGCCATTATCAAATGTCAAGATTGGGCTCGGGTTAGTCAAAGTAGCCTCATTAGTTGCGCCAGTTATCCAATGCTGTAAGGTGTGGGTGATTTAACTTTTTATTTTTCCATCCTCTTAGCTGTATATCAGCAAGCCCGATGTAGTAGTTGGAGCAAATATTTTCAAGTTCGTTCTGACATATTTTATGTTCAGGACGAAGAAAGACCTCCTCTTCACCAATTATGATCGCCATTGTAGCTCCAGTAGTCATCTCTTCGGCGCTGTTGGCCTTAGGCCTATTTTTGCTGAGAAGGAGGGCAATCAAGAAATACAATGCATTACCTGAAGAAAATGGTAAAAGACCATTTGCTCTTCTCCTTTAAATATTCTCCAATTCTTCATATGGATTAACACTGCAATAGTCTGTCAATGACATTTATATATGATTTTATATTAATGGAACTTCCCTTTGATTATATAGTTGTAGAGAAAGTCTCAGCTTTAGATTCGGAATCCTTGCAATTTAATTTGACCATAATCCAAGCCGCAGTGAACAATTTCTCTTCTGATAACAAGATAGGCCAAGGTGGATTTGGTGAGGTCTACAAGGTATACATACAATGATATGTTTCAATAGTTTTCTTTGAATTTGATACCTTTAAAGCTATTGAAATTGCAAAAACTCCGAAAATTTGATATAATGTTAGGGTAAACTACGTAATGGACAAGAAATAGCCGTGAAGAGGTTATCTAAGAGCTCTAGCCAAGGAACAGAAGAATTCAAGAATGAGTTGGCACTGTTAATTAGGCTTCAACACCGAAACCTTGTGAGACTGCTGGGATTTTGCTTGGATGGAGAAGAAAAGCTACTCGTTTATGAATATATGCCAAACAAAAGCCTTGACCATTTTCTGTTTGGTATCGTCATCTGAATACAACCAAACTCATTTAAGGAAACAGAACGTTTTAAAAAGTTTCATTTTGAATAAACTTTTCAGCCTAATTTTGCCTTAGTTGTTCTGTCTTCTTTCATGCTTCGAAATTGACTATGCGATTGAGTTTGATGATTGTGTAGATCCTGAAAGACAAGGAAATTTGGACTGGTCAATACGTTATAAAATTATTGAAGGGATCTGTAAAGGACTTGTTTATCTTCATGAAGATTCTCGGCTAAGGATCATCCATCGTGATCTCAAAGCTAGCAATATTTTGTTGGATGAGGATATGAATGCCAAAATTTCAGACTTCGGTATGGCAAGGATTTTTGGAGTGGATCAAACTCAAATAAGAACAAGAAGAATTGTTGGAACATTGTAAGTCTGAATGTCCTATGTTGGCTGCATTTGTATATTACAAAATCTGAAAGATCATCTTATGGTGGAGCATTAACTTGGTTTCAAACAGCATATATTGCAACATGGAATTTCTTGTTTATCTGTTATTTCAGCGGCTTTAACTTGTCTATTGCTTGTTTGTAGTGGCTATATGGCTCCAGAGTATGCGATGCATGGACAGTTTTCTATGAAGTCTGACGTTTTTAGCTTTGGGGTCTTAATACTAGAAATTATAAGTGGCAAAAAGAATAGTTCATTTTACCAATCAGATGGTGCTGACGATCTCCTAAGCTATGTGAGTACATTTATTTGCTTATCAACCTTTCTTGCCTTCTGTCAAATGCATAAATGTGACATTGATTAACAAATCGCTGCAGGCTTGGAAGCAATGGAGGGATGGAACTCCCTCGGAATTGATAGATCCCAATTTAAGAGAAAACTATTCAGTGAATGAAATCGTTAGATGTATCAATGTAGGGCTATTATGTGTTCAAGAAGATCCAACTAAAAGGCCTACAATGACGAGGGTAGTTCTCATGCTGGACAGCTACTCTGTTTCTTTGCCGCTACCTCAGAAACCAGCATCTTTCTTTAGTAGCAGAAGTGAGTCGAGTTCTGGAGCAAAGGGTCTACAACAATTGTCCGACAATGAAGTGTCAATATCTGAATTAGAGCCTCGATAGAGGAGCTCTAGATTGTACGAAATATGTACTATTGTCTAGTAGGTTATGGAACACGAGCTTACAATTCCAAGAAGGTCCGGTTAAGGACCTTAAACTTTTTCATTTTAAGAGAAGATTTTTAAATATAATTAATTAATTTTACAGAATTAAAAAAATATTATAATATTTATATTTTTTTTTGTCATTTTGGAAAAGCACCTATTAACATTTTCCTTCCAAAAATTCATAAAACAATAATATCGAGTTTCAATTCACTTTGTCCTAATGTCAAATTGTCAAACATAATTCTAATTTAAGATGACAATAGAGCAAGGCGAGGGTAGATATGCTAAAATTTACCTTCACCTACTGCTAGGTTGCTCTGCTCCACGACCTGCCTCTCTCTATGATGAATGTTAAATTTTTAGTACCATAATCGCCTCTATAAATATTAGATACATCTATCACCTTCTCGTCTCACCTCGCTCTATTATGGATATTGAATTTTCAAAATTACTACTACTTCCATGAATGTTAAACACATCCATTACCGCCATACCCCACTCCATCTTATTTTTCTTAATTATTTATATAATTTTTTTCAAATAATAAAGCACATTTCAAGGGAGAAAAAAAGCATTTGAAGTATGTTTAAATATTAACATAAAAGCATAACATTACGATAGATATTACTATATAATCGCAATATTATCTTTATTAAAAAAATTAAATATTTAAGGGTAAAATAATAATTTTAATCTACGAGCATGATAGAGTAGGTAAATATCATAAATACTCTATAATTGCCTTTCAAACAAAAAAAACCCTACATACACTATTAAAAAAAATACAATAAAAGTAGATCGGTTTCAAAATCCATTAGACAGTTCGAGTTTGACCATCTTTAAATTTTTAAGTCTTGTTAATATATTTTTTGTTTCGAAATAAAAAAACAATAAATCCAACAATAGCTTCTATTATTAATTAATTGTGAAATATTCATTCATTTCATTAAAATTAAGCAAAATAAGGTAACTGAAGCTTCAATTATCCAGTTTATAAAGCTCAAATATCCAAAGGCTGCTAAAACTAAAATTAAATTATCAATCAAGTCTACAGTCTTTTATTACAATTATTTGAGCCTTTAAGTACTTAATTAAACGAAAATCGATTGACGGTCCTCGAACATCTTTTAACGGATTATAATCTTGTAACTCATATGATTAACTTTCGTCCGATTAAAATATACGATGAGTACAAATAAATCTTTGAAGAGATAATTGCTCAATTAATTACAAAAATAGAGATTTTATAATAATAATTTAATTTTAGTTCTGATTTTTTTTTTTAATTTTTAAACCATTTTAGAGAATTAGGCTTAATTATTAGCGTGCAATTTTTTTTGAAGAATGAAAACTTACAACTCCAAAGAATCCTCATTACTTTATATATTAAAATCTCGATTCATAGAGAGAGTTTCAAAAAGCAAATGGTGGCTAATAAATTAATTAGAAGATTATGTTAATTCTAATTAAAAGGAATTTAATTTTTACGAGTAATAATTCGAAAATAAAATTTTAAATATATCAAATTAATATTAAAAAAAAGAGTGTTTCTTTAAAACCGTTTACTTTGAAAATTAAGATTCAAAAGTCAAGCAAAATTTAAGATATCTTGATGCATTAAAAATTAATGAGAAAAAAAGGGTAAACAATCAATTAATTTTCCTTCAAGAAGGTGCAAGTAACGTTGACGTTCTAAGTACAAAAGCCAAGTCAAAGACGCGTAGGACTCTCGTCTAGTACAAAATTATTGGTGGGTGTTGAGCGGACGGTGGAAGTTTTAAAAACCAAGTCACTTTCTTAGGCCCAGCTTAGGTCGGAATAAATTAGATAATTTATATATTTATATTTTATATTTATATTTAAAATTTTATATATTTTATAAATTTTATTATATTAATAATTTTATTAATATTTTTTTAATATCGTCCAATAACTTGGGTTTCAATTGAGGTGAAAAAAAGAGAAGTTAGACAGCATCGAGATTTGACTTTTTGGACATGTTCCGTATTTAAGTTAGTGAGCGTCTTCTTAAGGCTAAAAAGCTTATGTTGTGGAATTGTAAGGATTAAAATCTATATGCGTATACTTGAGATCAACCTTGAAGAGATTATTTAAACTTGATCAAGCATCTTAAAGGATATCAACTTAACCTTCAGGGAGGAACAACGGTCATGTGTTTTGTGTGCTGAGCTTGTTGACTCTAACTTAAACTCGATATGAATTTATTATCTTAGATTTAAATTAAATTTATTAAATTTAATTTAATAATTTATATTATATAAATTTTAATACGTTTATATCTCGTTAATATTATTTTTTTTCCGGTAACATTCATCAAATTAAACCAATCACAACTTTAGATATAAAAGAAGGGAAGATTTCAGCCGCTTGCACGTGTTTTGAGTCATAGATCTTACGTAAACACCTGTTGGCGCGATATTCATGGAG
>JAQSVH010000011.1:9499067-9509770 GCA_029448705.1 Adansonia digitata | reverse complement strand
GGACTACTCTATTTTCGAGTAATTGAATATCTATATTTTAGGGAGTGCAATTCCAAGTTTTTAGTGGAGTAACTTTGAAATTAATAAAAAGTTTGGATTAATTAAAGAGTTTAATTAATCAATATAAAATTTTATTGGAGCCCGAAATTATAGGTCGATAAGTCCCCCTCCAACCAAGAAATACCATTTGAGTAAGAATTAATAATTTGATTTGTATCACTCAATTACAAATTAATTGAGAATTAATTTGTGTAATTTATTAATAATGAAATTATTTATAAATAAATAAATCATTAAATAATTATATTATTTATTTAGATATATATAATTAGATTATATATATTTTATTATATATATCGTTATATATATATTAGATATATATATATGCATACATATATTTCATTTAAAAACATAAAAACGATATATATATTATATATACGTATATATATAACTATTATATATATAAATAAAGTATATATGAAGCGGTCGATTATTTTTAATAAAAAAAACTTTTATTCTTTTAGATTTTGATTCGGAATCAAAATCTAGGGTTAAAAAAAATATGAGATATTTTTTTCTATAAATATCTAATGAAAAGAATAGAAGAGAGAGAGATATTTTTTTGGTGGCAAAAACCCTAGAGAGAAAAGAGGAGAAGAGTTCTTCTATTTTTCAACGGCTCACTTTCTCATGTGTTGAGATTATGAGAGACTAAATCAATTGAGTGATCAAATCCGATTAATTAAGTCGTGCCCACACACGAGTTCGATTTAGAATTTCGGTGACGGAAGGAAGGCTTTGGTTTCGAAAAACTTTTGATTATTTTTCATATTCATTATCACCACCTGGTATTTAAGGTACATAATTTTTTATGTAATTTTATTCAAAATTATTTAATATCATTTACAGTTCCGTTACAAAATAGTTTTTGTGCATAACGATCTATTTGTTGAAAAATTATTTTAAATTTTTCACACTTCCGCATGATTCAGAAAAATGTTTTTTCAAATCAAATATCAACAGATTCATTGTTTGATATTTAACAATTCAATTTCTAACTTTATTAATAATTAACACATACCCTGGACAAAAATCATAAGCAATGTTATTAAAAGTATTAAAACCTTAATCTATATAAATGTAAAAAATAAAAAATAAAAATGAATTACAATTAAAAATATATATAGTTTATACAATCAAAGAGTAAAATTCGTTTCGAAATGAGATAATATCATAAATAATAGTATTAGGAAATATTTAACTTGTATTTCTATATTTCATACTCATTCTTGTAAGTAGACAAACAATTTTATACACAAACATCTTATATACTTGGAATAACCTTTTGCATAACCTGATAAAATAAAGAGTTTAAAATTAAAAAATAATTTTCAAAATCCGAACAACAAAAGCTCCATATACTTTGAAAAAGAAAGCACATAGTAAAAGATCTCAAAAAATCTATTATAAATAAATTTACTATGTTCGATTTTAAGATGCTCTTTAATTTTTTTTTTTTCTAATAGCAAGTCATGAGTTTATCTACCCATGGTAGATATTAATTAATGTTTGTTATTATATTGACAGTTAAGAACCCAAAATATTTTACGTAAAATCTTGATTAAATTTTAAATCATAATTTATTTTTATTTTAATTGTCTTAAAATTATACTCTAAATACTTAAATGGACAACTTTAATTTAGAGGTATTGATTAACTTTTAACATATTATTTTAATTAGATTTATAAAAAATAAATAAAGATAGTAACTAATTTTCTCCAAAAAATTTAGTTATTCGAAGATCATCAATGTGGGCTTGGGAATTCTTTTAATTCACCGAAAACTAAGAAAATTACAAAAAAATAATTATAATAAAATTAAAATAAAAAAATTGATGCAAACGACTAAAAGGACGACAAAAATCATGTTGTAAAATACAACATATATTATAAATAATAGAAAAACACCGTACTTCAATATGAGTAAAAAAATAAAAAAATAATAATAAAAGAAAAAGAAAAAGAGACGACTGATGAGTATGATTCATACCGGGTTAAGATAAAAAAAAATTAAAAAATACTGAAAAAGAGAAGAAATGATTGTGGGTCCCACACCCATTTTCATACCTTTCTCTATTTTCCTATGAGAAATAAAAATTATTTGATTTTTTTATCAAAAAAAACAAAAGGCAAGACACGTGGATGGGTCGGTTAATTTTTTAAAATGCCCAAAACTTATATATTGGATATCTTAAACTCAATAAATGACAAAACCTTGCATTCCCAATGTTTGAACTTCCACATGCTAATATAAGAGAAGAGCTTTTCCTTTTTAAAAAATAATAATTTTTTAGATTTTTTTTTTTCATTTTAGGTCATTGAATGAAAATTATTTCACCTATCATGGATGAAAATTTTAAACTACATGTGTTAATAGAATGAGAAGTATCTTTTAAAATATATTTTTAAAAAATTAAATTTTTAATAATTTTTAATTTTATTTGTAAAATTAAAAAAAAAAAAACCTATACTATCATTGTAAGAAAAACAAATTCAACTGAAGAATGGGAGTACTTGATAAAGTCAAATATTGGGTGGTGGGAGATATTACTTGCAATAGTATCACAGTTGATAAGAGACAGTTGATCTAAATTTGTTAATCTTCCCCCTCCAAGAATAACCAATTAAAACTTGAAAACATTATTCACTTAGGATATTAAAGTAAAAAAAAAAATAAAAAATTCAATAAATAATAAAAAAATATTAAAGATTAAAGAATGGCATTGGACTATCTAATCTAGAAAGAAATCGGGGCCCATTAGTATGCTTTGGCCCGTCAACTGAGTGATAGGCCGAAGCTGATTCAAGGCCCACTTAAATTTGGAGCTATAAAGAAGGGAAGTAAGCGTTACCATCTCCATCTCTTTTGCTTTCAATTTTTCCATTAGCCGTCACAATAGCTGAATGTCCCCTGGGTTAATGGCAGTTACTCTGAAAAGGTTATCCTCCAGTGCCCCTTTCATTTTCAAGAAATTCCCAGGTCAAAACTTCCTTCTTTTCACTCCTTCACGTTTTGCTACTCTCTACAATTTCTCCGTATCCTCGGCTAAAGAAGTCAGCTCGGTTAACTACGGTCAGTTTATATTGAAGCTATGTTGTTTGCTAAAATGTCTCAATGGACATATTACTTGAATACTTACCAGTTAGTTTTGCTTTTTTCTTTTTCCATGGTCTTGTTGTCAAATAGAAAACAGAGCTGAGGTCGATGCCCAGGAGTTTTTAAAATGGCAAAATGGAGGTGGGCATTTTCATAAGTCAGCTTGCATTGATCCAACCGCATTCATTGAGATTGGTGCTATAGTTCATTCCAAATCCGTGTTGGGTGCAAATGTTCATGTTGGGTCAAGGACTGTTATTGGACCTTGCGTTTCAGTTGGTCAATTTACAAAGATTGGGTAAATCAATCAATCAATCTATAGACACACACACACACACAAATGCACATGCACATTCATGCACCCTACATTGTTAAATTTAGTATTTTTCACTCAAATTTTGCATTTATAGGCTCGTTTGATTTCTGATAGGTTTATTATGTTTTCTTCAGGTATGGAGCTGCTCTCAGCAACTGCACTATAGGCGATTCATGTGTAATCCACCATGGAGCTTGCATTGGTCAAGATGGTAAGGCCACATTATTCTGAGCTTGGATTTTATATCAGATAATGAAAGTCAGAGGAGGCATTGGATTCATTTAACTTTTGATAGTGTTCCACTATCAAAATGTTTACTTACATCCTCTTAGCCTCCCTTCCTGTGTTATAGGACTACTACTCCTTACCTGTGTTATAGGACTACTGAAGTATAATCTAGTACATGAGTTGAATTTTTTGTCTTCATTTGCAGGATTTGGATTTTTTGTTGATGGGGATGGCAACATGATCAAGAAACCTCAAGTTGGTGTTTATTGGACTTTATGCAATCCAACATTCGTAAACTATATGAATTTATCAAGATCTTATCTTCTTTTACTCTGGATAATTGACCATGGACTAAACATGTTAATTAAAAACTTATAGTAAACTTGCAACATATATACAATCTTTTAATTGTTAGAATAGCTTCATTTTTCTCTTATGCTACACAGCACCTTCATCAAAATTGCTTGTGTTTTGAGCATTGCGAGGCCAAACTTTAGGAAAAGTTTTATAACGGGCATTTCTATTATCATTGAATTGATTCCTGTTAGCATCTGGTGGAGCTTCAAATTTTAATTTTAGATGTTTTAGTTTTACTTGGTTGTACAAGTTGTTTTACTATAAATTTTTCTTTCTATTTTGTTTTTCTTTAGACCCTAAATGTTAGGATAGGGAACCACGTGGAAATTGGAGCTAAAACGTGTATTGACCGGGGCAGGTGAGTTATCTGTTGGCTCTAAATATTTTCCACTTCGAACTAGCTTCTGCATTTCTTAGCGGTCCAATTTTTAATGGAAGTATATTACTGTTGGTTGTGCAGTTGGAGAGACACAATTATAGGAGATCAGACAAAGATAGATAACTTAGTTCAGGTGGTTTTTGCTGTATGGTTTCGTTTGATTGATATGTTCTATGGTCTTATATTACCAAATATGCTATGATTTGCAGATTGGACATAATGTAATTATAGGGAAAAGTTGCATGCTTTGTGGACAGGTCGGCATAGCGGGTTCAGTGATGTAAGTTATTATTATTTTTTATTTATTCCTTCTTTTTCCCATTTTGTCCTTCAAGTTTCTCATGTACTCATGTTTGTGAACTTGAACAATTTTAATTTTTTTGGGAGTTTTGATCATTTTTGGTTTCTCTTTTACTGCAGGATAGGAGACCACGTAGTCTTAGCGGGGAGAGCAGCAGTTCGTGATCATGTCTCTATTGCATCAGGGGTATTTACTTTATTTTGAGAAGGAAAAAAAAATTTCTTGTATCTAGTTGTTGAGCGGCCTTTTAAATTTTAAATGGAGAGAGAGAGAGAGAGAGAGAGACAGAATTAAGTGATCAATATGACAATTTGCATGTTTAGAAATTCACCATTATATTAGTAAGTGATTTGGAGAAAATACAAAGGGCCGGACTGTCTACTTGCTCAAATGTGTCTTTGTTCCTTTATATTTTTCGTTTGTCGTTAATTTGATTATATTCCATTGAAATAAGCATTGAAAGCTCAAGTTCTGAACCCGTCTGTGAAGGGCGTGTCTCTAATCTAAGTTGTTCATTGCAGGTTCGACTAGCTGCTAATAGCTGTGTTACTAAGGACATCAGAGAGGCTGGGGACTATGGTGGCTTCCCTGCTGTAAGATTACCTTTTACTTTGTCAACATCTTTGACCTGATATCAGTGTAGAACTTCAATCAAAAACTCATCAAATTGATTTGCTTGGAGAGCTGGCACAAAATGAGGCCTAAACATATTCCGGTTATTGCTTTGCAGGTTCCAATTCAAGTTTGGCGAAGACTAATTGCTATTCAGAGCCGGATTTCAAATAAGGGGACATCCTGAGGTTGTTAAAAGCTTAGGTCATGGAATTATTTATGATAGTATGATACCTGTTTCCCTAATAATGCCTGCTATTATTTTCCTTTTCAAAATAAATTTGTAGATAAAGAGGGAGAGAAAATTCCATCATTCTGTCAATAATTATACCTTCACTGTAACTAATTCATGATTCTAGTTGTTTAATTCAAATTCTCTACATTTCAACTATTCTAACTGAGGCTTCCAGATGGTTAATTTTACAACGAAAGCCTTCAATTATTGATGAGTATAGTAATTTCTGCATAATCTGGTGTTGCAGATCGTAAAATAAGTTATGACTTTATCAATTATTGACCTGTTTTAAACGTGGTTTGGCAGTGGTAAGATGACAATAAACTAAAATATATGCATAAGAGAGATAGTACACTTGAATATACATGAAGTCCAACCGCCTCATTTAAAGTTAGCAGTTGCGTAGTGGGGCGTGAAGGAGGATCCTTGAGGTAGTAGCGTTAACTAAACCGTTTGAAGGTTCAACAAGGTTTTATTTTCTTGCCTAGGAAAAAGGCTACGAAGAGATATAAAATGCGGATAGAATTCTGCAATTAATTTACGGCTCTTTTGCTTCTCCCAGATTCAATATGTTCACCAATCTTCTCAAAATCGCTGCCGAAAAAGCTATGGATGCTGCTGAAGAATATCTTCAAGCTTCGGAACATCAAAATGGCAAGCCGGCGCATCAGTGAAGCTCAAAAATTAAATCCTGAAATGCCTAAACTCGATTATTATTATTATTAATTACTGCCAACAGTTAGATGCCTAAATGCATTGACCCATGAAATTCTTTTCTCTTCATAAACTAATGAATATATACAAGGTAAAGAAAAGAAAATAGAAGTAATTCTAGATACATAAAGAAGGCCAAGGTAATTAGGTATTGACAATATTTCAGAGAAATCTAGTAGTTCGTGGTTTCCATTTTTTTGATGCATGTCGAAGTTTAACTTTCTTCTTCTTGTTTGATATCTTGCCATCTTTACCAGTTGGTATCTTCCCTTCCCTGTTTATGCCATGGTGCTTACTCTTTATGCCCCACGTTTTGAACTTGATCTTCGTTGACAAATCGACCCTTAATGCGGCTGTTGCATTCAGCATTGCATTGCGAAGAGCAGTCGAAGGGCCGGTTTCCACATGCACACGGTCAATCACTTGACGAGATCTGTCCCTTGATAAAATGAAGGGATAGTATTGCTCCCTACTTTGTCTTCCCTATGATAAAAGATGAGGACGATAGCATCATAGTAGATACCAGAGTTTTCGTTTGGATTTTCGATATCAATTTCATACTGGATGGTTCCGTGATCAGATACATTGCTATCATTCCCCACAGGGACCGAGAAATTCACGATAGTATAGATGGGGCTTCTGGGACGCAAGGCTAGCCGCAGACAAAGAACAAATATGCATAACAGGCCAACAACCTGGAGAAGCCATAAATAGAAGTTTTTGGTATCGCGCATTATTATTTGGGATTGTTACTCGTGCGGAGAGAATGAAGACAAGGAGGATTCCACAAGGATTGAATGGATAGATCAGTCGGGTAATGGATTTGGTTTATCTCAGAGGCTAGGGAAAGTTGCTTAACTTTGAGTGAGAATAAAGTCTAAAGTCCTAAACTCCTAAGAATTTCATTCGTTGAAGGATGGAAGTTTAGCAAGGAACTTTCGTTAGTGTTTTGGCCTTCGTGGGGGCAATATACGAACTACATTCTTTTCTTGAGAGTGTTATCTACTTATTTTGCTTCGTCGGAAACAAAGCTTTCATGGCCTAATTGTTGTAGAAGGGTTATCTCTGGAAGATTTCTGTCTCAAAAATGATGACCAAGACGAATAAAGGCCTGGAATTATGCAATCCGTATTTTACAACTGAGAATCTTTGTTAAACTAATCCTATTTAACAAATTATTGTTTCATTTTTAAGAAGCAAATTCGGCAGTTCTGGCAGCACAATTTCTTGAGCAGCGTGAGTTTTGAGTCTCTTACCAAAGACACATGTATTTAACACATTAGAATTTGACACCAGCTATGTTATGCGAATTTTTTTTTTTTTTTAAATTAGTAGCTAGTTTTCCTTTATAAAAATACATAATTATTTTTAAATTTAAATTATTTTTTTAATTTTTGAATAATTTTATTGATTGAATTGATATTCGATTAACACATAAGATCAATTTAATTATCTCTTTTAATATTAGTATATAGTACAGGATTGTTAAGAGAAAAAACCCAAGAGCGTATGGTAGCATACAAATTTATGTTTGATTTTCCGTTAGCGGCTAAGCTTACAGTTCCCATTTTCTGTCAAGTTCTGAGGAAGAGTTGTCAACACCTCCGTGTCCTGATTTTATCCTTTCGTCCGACCCACCCAAATCACGATTTGTCCCGAATCCGACTATAACATGTAGAAAGTGACCCCAGTCTTTTAAGCAAATCTTGAAACCTACTCTTCTGCCAATAATCCTTTTGCAAAATTGAAACAAAAAAGGTTCACCTTTTCAAACACTTTGGTGAAAGGCTTTGTAAAGCTGTAATTTATAAGATTATAACATATTCCAACATGTCACGAGAGAACCATAAAATAAGGAAGCTTAATCCTCAATGAAGGTAAACCTAGAGACACTGAAAAGCGTGTCAAAAGCTAAATTAAAGTACAGAATTTCAATAGAACTTTCTTTAGATTTCCTTTGTCCTTTATCACAGCTTGAAAGATTTAAAAATGTGCTATCAATCATAATTTCTTTAGATATAACATTACAAATCAAATAAAATAAGAATGATTATACAACAATGAAACTACATTCCCCCACCTCCCCTCTTTCAACAAAGCAAAACCAAAAAAAGAATCAACTGAAATAGACGGGACATCTCTTGTTCTTCCAAGCTGGCAAGATCGATCCATCTGGACCAACTGCAACACCACAATTCACGTGCATGTTATGGTGCTTACTGAACCATGTATAGACCTTAAATCTAATTAATGATGTTATATCTAAACGAAAAACCACCGTTCCTCGTCGCCTCTCATTCGTAAACTCCTTCCATCGGTTGTTGTTTATTGTAAGCGTGGTTGCATCCAATGTACCGTGCACAATTGTAGTTGTCTTGGGTTCCTGGAAAAATGGGTGCAGCAATGGAGTTGACCCGATTCGTTGATTTTTATAAAAAATTGAACCGACCATAGAGTCGTAATAGATTCTAATGTTTTGGTTGGAGTTCCTGGCTGTGAAATTGAACGCTATTTGAGCATTCTCGAACCCTGAGGGTTGTGCCAAACCAGGAACCCTGAATTCTGTCACATGAAACCTTGGACGATGAGGACGTAAACTAAGCCATAAAATGAAGGAAACAATGCCAATAAGTAGAAGAAGAGACAAGACTATGGCACATAGAACTTTGGTGACTCTAGCGGTGCAGCTTTCACGAACACGACCGACGTAGTAGCGGGCAGTGCGGCGGCGTTTCACGGGTTGTGATCGAGGCTGAGGCTGGGGCTGGGGCTGGGTGTATATGATCGGCAAGCTGTCGGAATCGGACATCTTTTTTTTTTTTTTGAAGAATTGAGAAGGTTTCCTAGGAAATTTTAGTGATGGAAAGAAAGTATTTGCAGGATGGGTGTTTATATCTAAAGGTGGTGCTGGCAAGGAAGATCGAGAAGGGACGTTATAGAATTAGGAGTCTTTTTGTATGGTGAAAGAAAGGAATCAGGCCATTGTTTGACCAATAGGCTATTAATGTCTAAAATGATGGTAATGCCCTTATATTCCTATTTATCAACTTTATAATGTGTGCCGAATTATATGCTACGAAATTAGAATATACCTAAAAAGTTAGGAGCTAACTCTTATGTGGAAGAAAAAATTTCCAGTGTTAGAGCTTTTAAGGAATAAAGGGTTTCTTGCTACCTATGGGAACTGAAAAGTATGTGTATAGCTATGAGTAAGAATATGGTTTTCAAATTCGATGGCTGAATAATAATATGTATATTTAATGAAACAAAATGAGCAACAGCTGATAATATGCTACAGAATATATAAGAATTTCATGCCAAAATGCGGCAGGACTAATCTTGGTACAGTATTTTTTGGTTGAATGAATTGTTTTGGGCTGCCATCCAAGGTATATCCAATGTGCTATGTCCGAGGGGTGCCGGCCCATGGATCATTTGGGTTTCGGAATGAACCGACCTACATGTTCCTCTGCTTCGTTTGGACCAATGGCTGGGCTTGCGCTACCAGAATAAACCAGGGGAATGATAATGAGATTTGTAACGCATTCGGGGAGGTTGCAGTGTTTCTGACTTGTAGCAGTCGAGACAAATAGTTGGGGCATTGAAATGGATCTTAACTTCATGCGTTGGACATTCTAACTGATAAATTTTAAAATATTCATGAGTTGAAAAACAGTTTCAGTATTCCAACAAAAACATTCCAATCAGTACAGATAAAGTTGACAAAACTTTCTAACAATTTTATAGGATAGCGCCCACACTCTATCGATTCTTTCTATTTCATATATTAGACGTTCGCCATTTTCCGGAAAAACATTGTCTTATATTCAGTTTGTATTCATGCCGGATCATAAAGATTGTTTTGGCATTTTAGCAGTTACTGTACTTCTGTTAAGATTGCAGAAGATGAGCTACGGTTGGTTCAGATCAAGTTTTCCGACTTTCATAATAGAGCATCGAAGATTCTGTTCTTTTATCATTGCTAAATTAGAATTACCCTATTTTGGGGTGGGTAAAGATCAGTGTGAAAGAGAATCAACTATCACTTGGTATCCATTGGGCCAGGGCTAGCCAACCCGTATTAAGGTCCCTTTCAGCTTTTCCAAAAACATGCTTCATTCTTCCATTTTTGTCTTTTTTTCTTGCATTTATGATATCTAAATTGTTTTATAATTTTAAACATAATATAAATATAATAAAAAAATTAAAATATAATATAAATATTATATCAAATATTTTAAATTTTATATAATTTAGATAATAATTATATCATAAAATATAATATAAATAGGGCACTATAAATAGATTAATCAAGTTGGTGTACAGGCACTGAAGTGCACAGCCGTCATGCTACTTTTTTCCTTGCGCCTTCTTTAAATTAATGATCTAAGTTAGAACTCTCCC
>JAQSVH010000011.1:9485353-9496831 GCA_029448705.1 Adansonia digitata | reverse complement strand
AATTTTTTATTTTTTTATATCCTCATTTAAGAATAAACAATTAAAAGATCAAAACATCGTCACTCTAATAATTTAAAGAAAAATAAATATAAAAAATAAATCATAATTTAAATACGAGTCCATTTTTTGCACATCCATCAAACGGATTAAAGAAACTAACAACTATTCCTTTTTACATTTCATGAACATACAGAGTCCTATTACATTCGTTGATAGGGTTTTTCAATGTCATTAACAAAGATAATTTTTCAGCTTAATTTCAAAATTATGAAGATTTGGCCCACTTGTTTGTGGTCCAAAACCTGATTAAAGGCCCCACGTTATCCCTTTTGCCCCAACCCAAAGAAAAGAAACGTTGCTATTTTCATCTCGTCCATTATGTCAGTTACTCTGAAATGATTATCCTCCCCATTGGCACTTTCTTCTTTTCGCTCCTTCACGTTTTGACACTCTCCATAATTTCTTCGTATCATCAACATAATCAGGTTATTACTTTGCAGGTTCCTTTTCATGTTTGGCAAAAACAAGTTGCTGTTGGATGCGAGGATTTAAATTGCGGTTACTTATTTGTATTGATATAATGAACGTTAGTAGGATTGTGGTAAATATCTATAACAAAGAAGTTCAAAAATACTAAATGATGTCCATAACTTTGCATTGAGGCCATTATTTAAAGCTCTAGTTCAATGCCAGAATTCAAAAAAGAGGCAATCCATGACGACATTAAAGAAGTCCTATGGACAAAAACATTGCTGGGTTTTAGATCTCTATGGATGATTTTAAGTCGGAAGTCCTCGTGAAGATAAAGAAGTCCTTTAGCAATACCGCTGATAGTGTCATAGCATGTCTTCCAATCAAGCTGCGATCTTTTCTCCGAATCTGAGATTAAAAACCAAAGATCATTTGATAAACAAAAAGTTTCACGAGTTAAGTGTAGAATGGAAGATCAATAAAGGGTACTTACCAAAGACGAAGAAATCAAGGCTTTTGTTCGGCATAAGCTCGTATATGAACAGCTTTTCCTCTCCTATTGAACATCCCAATAGCCTTACAAGGTTCCTATGTTGAAGTTTTGCAATTAATAGTTTACTTCATTCTTCAACTCTTCTAAGCCTTGCCGGGACCTCCTTGACAACCTTTTTAACTGCTACTTCCTTCCCATTTGGAAGTTCACCCTTGAATTTTACAAAGTCATACATCAGACGTAAATCCGGGCACAAAGACGAAACTTATCAGAGAAAAAAAAAAAGTGGTCATAACTCTTATGTAACTTTTAAACTGTGCTAAAGACGGTTGGCAATTTTAAAAGCATTTTACCTTTTTGTGTCCCTTTCTCCCATCGATAATAGACAACACTCGAGCCATGCAAGAATCAATGTTGTTGGACATACAACTGCCATAACCATCCCACTGCTCCATTTATCTCCTGTTTTCAGGGCAAAGAATTTGGTTAAAAACATAGTTTAGAATGATTGAAATTTAATGCTTCAATGAAGAAAGGTATTAAATGATTTTCATGTTTGTATCTGCAGATTTTGGGTATTTTAATGGAAAACATAAGGCATTATAAAAGCCGCACGGCTGGAACCTCACGTTACAGTTCCTGCTCAGAACAGTTCCTCCTCTACGAGAATCGCAGCAGCCATGAAGATCTTCAAGAGCTGATTCTAAACAATTTCCACAATCACTGCGAGAAATATCTCTGGTGCACTGAACAAGACCAATATAATGATTCCCTCTTATTAAACTTCACTTCTCCAAATGCAAACATGAACTTGGAAACCTTTTCTGCATCCCTTGAGATGTTCCGCATCAAAAACGTAAATACAACATTGAAACGACCAGGTTTTGATATATTTTTCTCCCGATTGTTCAAGTCCGGGAACTTTCCAGTATAAACCATCGAGGAACGGTTCTGAAATGAGTAGTGAACCTGACATAAATCATACCAGACAATTGCTTCTTTAGTTTTGCATAGGTTCAGGATTTTGTCGCTGGCAATTTTTACGCATTTTTTAAATAACCTAGGGATGGCATCTCCTTGGCAAAGTGCTGCACCATAAACTTGATCAGAACCATCTCTAATCGAGGTTCTATAGAAGCCAGTCCCCGAAGTATTGGAAGGCAATGACTCAAGAGTCCGCTTAAGGTTGTTTCCAAATGTGCTGTTACTTGTTTAGTTTTTTGTAGTGTCCGAGCAAAAAGTGAAGAGACGATTTGGAGAAGCTTGAATAGAGCGCACGAACAGGCTTAAGATTAGCAAAAGCATAGCCGAAAGTGCATAATTGCCCTTTTTTTTCTTTTCTTTTTTTGCCTCTTTCTATGGACTAGGTTTCTTGGCATTACTTTTTTAGCTTGAAAGACTGTAAATATGGAAGTTAACTAGGAAAGTCTTTATAGGCTGCATGACATTTCCTTGTGGTCACAAATTCTAGATATGGTTAAAAGTAATGAACATCAAAGGGAAACTTCCACCTTACTGAAGCTGGAAATTTGGGAAGGATTAGTAGATTCAGACTAAACCTGACAATCACCCCCATAATTATCTTGTTGATTTTTTCTACCATATGTCTTTGTTAAGTTAAATGTCATTCATAACGATTGGCTTAATGGTCAGTGATAATAACTTGTTTTAATATCAAGTAACACAAATTATATATATTTTATTGTCATGGTAGACCTTTGAAGCAGTTACATCGAATAATACAATATGGGAAATGATAATAAGTTGGCACATTGATTTTTCATTTGGTTATGTGATGATCAGATTTTAAGATATTTTTCTCGCGTTACTCTATATATTAGGACATGATGGTCACTTTGTGGATACTTACATCAAAAGTATTATTCACTCGTGGATCCTACAAGATTTTATCATTCGAAAGTGTGTTTTTCTTGGTTTAAACCAAGGACCTCTCCCTTAAACAAGAGTCCTAGAGTTGGCTAAAAGATTCTCTTAAAGTATAGATAATTAGTTTAAGCTAAAAAAACACACTTTCGGATGATAAAATCTTATAAGATTCTTGGATGATAAGAGAGAATAATACCTTTAATATAAGTAAGGTAATATGTCTCAATATATTAAAGTGATGTGAAGAAGATATCCGAAAATCTGATCATTACGTATTTATTCCAGGGCCATCCATGGTTGTTGTCAAGGCGGCTGCATTTGTTTTCAACCCAAAAAAAAAGAAAAAGTTCATCAATTGGCTGAACGGAAAAATCAAATTAGCCATGGAGGCGTGTACGACCATTTGTGCAGGAAAATTTTACGGCAAAGAATGGGGCTTAAGTGGTCGTAACGGTTGGTGAGGTTTCCTCGAGTAAGCTTAGGATTATACGTAAATAGATATTCAAATTGATTAGATTGGTTGAACTGACCTGCGGCACAACATCAATGGTGGCTAAGTGACTGGAATTTTAAATGTAGATTCCAATGGACCACCGATTACCTACACTATCAGGACTAATAATATATGCTACAAGTCAATACTTTAATATTTCTATTGGACCCACTTTTCGATTAATCAACACACCGTTTTGCATTTGAATTTGAATTTGACTTTGAGTTCCCGAAGATTACCAATGACTATAATCAAATTTGAACTCTAACGTACTGCAAGGGAATTATTTATGGTTTGGATAGCCAAAAAGATGAGTCTTGGAAGAAAATGTCCATTGAATGAGAAGCATGGTAATCACGCGGTGACCATTAATATTCAACAAAGCCGACTGCAAAGACTGAAACAAGCTTGGCCCACTGATAGGTTAATACAAGAGTTTCTACTTCAAATCTTTCTCAGAAAATTTGCAGTCATTAATTGTATAATTGTCGTTGCCGATGATATTTTATGGTAATGGTCCCTATCCCCCATTCCACTAGTTGTTGGATTGGTTTGTGACGAAGACAATAGGTAGGTGCTTTGAATTCGAAAGTCAAATTTACGTAATTATTTTAAAAATTAATATTTAATAAATTTATAATCTAAATTTTAATATTTTTTATTTTTAAATTACGATATTTTTATAAAAAATTGACTGCAAATGATATTGTAAATTCCTCTGTAGATATTATAAAAATCTCAATTTAGTAAAAATCTTACACCTCAATTTCGATGTAACAACGTGCAGCATGTATCTATCCAAGGCTAATTAATTAAATAAATGAAAAAAAAAAAATCAACCCTTTGCCCGCAAATACATGCCCTTGCTGTTGTTTTAACCCAAATTAAATGACTTAAAATAAAAAAATAAAAAAAGAAAAAAAGGACAGAAATACCTTTCTTTTTGGTTACACTTCTCACTTACTAGGTAATTGAAGAAGGGGTGTATTGAAAAGTCAAATATTGGATGATAATTTAAACTTAATGATTTAATACATTATTTAATCATTCTTAGATTGATCCAAATTCTTGTATCTCTCCTTTTAAAAATAAGCAATTAGAAAGTTATAACATTGTCACTACAAAAATTTAAAAAGAAAAACAAAATTAAAAAAACCAATCATAGTCTAAACATATTAAGAAATTGATTATTATTATTATTATTATTATTATTATGATGTTAATTTTTTTAATATCTTATTATGTGTTTCGGAAACGTATTTTTTTTTTTATTAAATTTGTTGCCCACTTATCTATGGGCCAAAACCTGATAAAGGCCCATATCATTTCTAGCATTTGCAAATCCAACAAAAAAACATTACCGTTTTTATCTCTTTTCCTGTTCTTTGATCAATCCTCATGGTAACCAAAACCATGTCCTGGTCGTTATGTCAGTTACTGTGAAAAAGATTATCCTCCCTTAGCCCTTTCATTTTCAAAAATAATTAAATAAATAAATTAAAACATACTTTTTTCTTTCCACTCCTTCACGTTTTGGCACTCCCTATAATTTCTCCTCATCCTCGACATATTAAGTTTATTTCTGTGCAGGTTCCTACTCATGTTTGGCAAAGACAAACTGCTGTTCGGTGCTGGTGTTCAACGTAATATTACTCGAATCAAGAACATACTTTACGAGATGATAAAGTTTTAAATTTATAGATCTATAAAAGATAATACTTGAATATATAATGTAACATTAAACAAATTTGAAGGAATAAATAAAATCATAAGTGAAACAAAATATCTTAAAATCGAGTAGACATGATCATTAGACAAGTGATTCAACACTTGTTTCTCCACTAATTTATAGTATTTTTTCTTTTTTTCATAATTAATTTGAAAAGAGAGAGAAAGAAAGAGAATGCTAGATGTCATTTCCACTATTCTGATCGAGGTCTCCAATTGAAAGCTATAATTAATTAGTACTATCAAAACAACTTGATATTTGAGGCTACGAAAACAACTTGAAAGCTAACTAATTAGTATTATGAAAATCAATATTGTTTAATTTGCATGTCTGCATTTGATGATTACAATTAAATACCTATAATAAATTCATTAACCTATGAAACTTCTTTTTTCTTTTAATTCGGAAACCCATGAATATATATATATATATATATATATATAAAACACTGGGAAAAAATGTGGCATACATGAAGAAAAACACGTTAAGATATTACCGATACTTCAGAGAAATCGGGTAGCCCTTAGTTTCCATTTTTTTGATGCATGCCGAAGTTTAACTTTCTTCTTCTTGTTCGATATCTTCCCATCTTTGCCAATCGGTATCTTTCCTTCCCTGTGTAAGCCATGGTGCTTACTCTTTATGCCCCACGTTTTATATTTGATCCTAGTTGACAACTCGACCCTTAGTTCAGCTGTAGCATTCAGTATTGCGCTGCGAAGAGCTGCCCAGAGCCGGTGGTCAACATCGACATGGTCAAGCACTTGACGATTTCTATTTCTCCCTTGATAGAATGAAGGGATAGTATTGTTCCCCACTGTATCCATCCCATGATAAAAGATTAGGAAGATATCGTCATAGTAGATACCTGAGTCTTCGTTTGGATTATAGATATCAAGTGCGTATTGGATGATCCCACGATCAGTTGCATTACTATCATTTACAGCAGGGACCGAAAAATTCACGATAGTATAGTTGGGGTTTCTGGGACGTAACGCTAGCCATAGACAAAGAGCAACAACGCCTAACAGGCCAATAACCTGAAGAAGCCATAAGTAGAAGTTTTTGGTTTCACACATTATTGTTTGGGATCGTTACTCCTTGGGAGAAGATGAACAAAAAAATGGAGTCCACAAGGATTGACTTGATAGATCAGCCTGGTAATGGAATCTTGTTTATCTCAGAGTACAGGGAATAGCTGTTTGAGTGAGAATAAAGTTAAGTCTTAAGACTTCCATTAGTTGAAGGATCGATGGAAGTTTAGCAAGGAACATTTATGATTGTTTCGAGGGAGACATGAACTATATTCTTTTCTTTTAGTAACTTACTTTGCTTTATGTGACACGTGAGCTTCAAGGACTAATTGTTGCACAAGGATTACTTCTCGAAGGCTTGGTTAAACTAAAAGGCTTAGAATATGCAATCTGAAACTTACAATTAACTCATCTTTTTGTAAGCATACATGGGATAACAAATAAATCTCGATATATAAGATATTGCGAGAGAGACATCTGAAACTCAACTATTACATATTTAAAATTTGAATATACTCTAAACATATTGAGTTTCAGTTTTTAAGCAAATCCTAAAATCTACTCTCCTACATGTAAAAGAATTATATTTATCATAGTGATGCTATTCATAGTTGATATTTAATACTGCAAATATTGTAAGTATCCTTGATTGTTTTCAAATAACGAGGCTAAAGGGGCAATATTACTCAATGAAATGTGGAGACTCACAGCCAACCTTTGAGGTATTATCTATTTTGACTCATGGATCTCACAGTTTTATCCATAAAAAGCGTTTTACAAGTATAAGCTTAGGTCTTTACATAGAACCAGGATCGCACCAGATATTGGGATTTTAAAGGTGACTCCCATCATGTAGCATTTAGTTCCAGCAAGATTCTAAAGGTAGTTTTCACGGTGTAGCAATTAACTTGGTATAACACTTAATTTTCATAAAATTCTTGAAGTGACTGCTACGAATAACACTTAACTCTCACAAGATTTTAGAGTTAGCTCCAAAGGTGTAACATTTACTCCCAATGACTAGTGATTGTACTCTAATATCATTTGTGAAAACCTGTATCGTGAAGTATTGTTTGGTTTGGCCCATTGGGTCTTTCAGTTTTTTTTTTTTCACAAAATATGCCTTACAAGTATAGAATTAAGTCTATATATATATATATCATAAAAGATTTTTAAAATTTTCGATATGAGAGTGGGGTTTCACATGAAACATCTACACTGATCAAGTCTTTTATCTCAAAAAAGTAAGATAATTATAATTAAGTTGTCATGATTTTCCTTTTAGGCATATGCAGAGAACTTAAGCTACAAGTTTTACTTTTGTCACATCCGAATTAAGCTTGGAAGGTATCAAAATGTGCGTATCAATCATAATTTTCATTTAGACATAATGTTACAAATTAATCAAATCAAATAAGAATGATTATAAAGCAAAGGAAACTACACTTTCCTCCCTGCAACAAAGCAAAACCATAAGGAAATGAGAAAGGCATAAATATATGCAAGAATCAGCTGAAATAGACCGGACATTTCTTGTTCTTCCAAGCTGGCAAGATCGATCCATCTGGACCAACTGCAACATCACAATTGACATGCATCTTATGGTGCTTACTGTCCCATTTCGATACCCTAAATCTGATAACTGACGTTATTTCTAAACGAAAAACCACCGTCCCTTGTTGCCTGTCGTCCATAAACTCCTTCCAACGGTTGCTGTTCACCGTAAGCGTCGCCGCTCCGAATGTAGCATACACAATTCTAGTTGTCTTTGGCTCCTGGTAAAACGGGTCCAGCAATGGAGCTGACCCGATTTGTTGATCTTTATAAAAAACTGACCCGACCATAGAGTCGTAATAGATTCCAATCTGTTGGTTGGGGTTCCTGGCTGTAACATTGAACGTTATTTGAGCATTCTCGAACCCTGAGGGTTGAGCCAGAGCAGGAACAGTAAATTCTACGATATGAAACCTCGGACGATGAGGGCGTAAACTGAGCCATAAAATGAAGAAAACAATGCCAACAACCAAAAGAAGAGATAAGAATATGGCACATAGTGTTTTGGTGACTCTAGCTGTGAAGGTTTCACGAACCCGACGCCCATAGTGTAGAGCAGTTTGGTGTCGTTTGATGGCTTGTTGGGGCTGGCGTTGGGTGCCTTGCGTCTGTAAATCCTCCAGTGTGTATCGGATCGGCAACCTGTCGGAGCCTGACATGTTTTCTTTTTAATATTTGGCAAGGTTTCCGGGGTAGATTTGGCTGATGACGACAGAACTGTTTGTTGGAAGGGTTTTTATGTAGTGGTTACGTGATATAAAGGTAGCGGGG
This sequence comes from Adansonia digitata, assembly GCA_029448705.1. Taxonomy (NCBI): domain Eukaryota; kingdom Viridiplantae; phylum Streptophyta; class Magnoliopsida; order Malvales; family Malvaceae; genus Adansonia; species Adansonia digitata. Next base: position 9,488,399 of record JAQSVH010000011.1, on the reverse strand, counting down.
AAGAGAAGAGACGTTAAAGAATTTGGAAGTCCTTTTGCACGGCAAAGAAAGGAATAAGGCAATTGTTTAATCAAATAGGCTAGCCATCTATCCATGTCATGAACGATATACGCTTTTACCTTACATCAATCAACTTCATGAGTTGTCTTTTTTATGTATGTTCCGATTTCGTGCTACAAAACTAGAATCCAGTTTTAAGATAAAAAAATATAAAAAATTTAAAATTATTCAAATTATAATATTTGATTTGATTTTTATTATTTGTTGGTTCAGTTTTAGTTTAGGTATTAATTAAATATATTTATTTTGATTTATTTTTTATTTATAAATTAAAAAATTATAATTATTTTAATTAAAATAAATTTATTTTTAATTTAATTTTAAATTTTAATATATAAAATAAATATTTTATTTTTAGGTTAGTAAAAAAATTAAAATATCATAAAAAATTTTTAAAAATAAAAGCTAATAAATCAAACAGAGATAAAACTCAATTCAAATCAATTATCAATTGATTATATACAATATTTAAATCAATATTTTAAAAAACGAAATATTAAACCATTATTGTTTTTTTTTTTCAAAATCAACTGAATCGAGTTGCTATCATCCCTCAGCGTTGGAACCGTGCATTTTCTAGCTGTGGAGGGAGTCGGACCATTGAATATTTGGGTTTAGTAATGAACGGACATGTTGGATTGGACCAATGGCTGGGCTTGGGTTAACAACAACTACATATCAAGAAACCATTGAATTGTTTTTTTCCTTTTTTTTTTTTGGGTTTAATAGCAGTTGGGGATATTGATGGACGGAGAAATTAAGTCCTGGGGTTGGCAGTCAAGACAAGTAGGTGGGTCATTGAAATGGATCTTAAGTTACATGCTTCAGACATTTTACCAGACAAAATTCTAAAAATTCATGAGTTAAAAGCACAGCCTCATGATCAATATTCTAACAAAAGTCAAAAACATTTCAATCAGTACAGATCAAAGTTACGAAGCTTTCTGTAAATTACAAAGAAGACTGCCCCACTTTATTTTGATTCATTTCTATTTCGTACGTTGTGAATTATTTCATTTTTTCTGGAAACACTTTTGTCTTATATTCAGTTTTTATTCATCTTGGCTGATCACAATGAATTTTTTGGCTTCTAATGTATCGATTAGAGAAGATAAGCTAACGGTTGGTTCAGAGTTTCAGACTTTCATGATAGAGCATCGAAGATTCTATTCTCTTTATCATTGCTAAATTAGAATTTTTACCCTTTTACTAGAGGGTAAAAAGAAAACCTAAAAATCTGTGAGAAATGGGAATCAGCTACCACTTGTTTTCTATTGGGCAAGGCTTGGCCAACCCTAGGATCCTTTTCGGATTTTGTGCATTTAGATCAGATCGAATCAAATTAATATTTGTTCTTTTTTCAATTTATTAAGTAATATTATCAAGTTTAGAAAACGAGTTTGTGAACTGGCGCATAGCATCAAGTTTCAAATCTCAAACGCCCTGCCGTCATGTTAATTTTTCCTTTTGCCTATTAAATTAATGCTCTCTAAGTTAGAACTTCCCCAATTAATCATGAGTGGAATATCCAGTCCCTGGTAAGTCAAGAGAGCAAGCAAAGGATGATAGCCAATTTTTTTGTAGATGAATATTCTATCTTGCACGTCATCATCAAGTTCCATCAAGCACAAGGCACAAACTCCATACGATATACGGGCTAAAATTCTGCCCATTAATCTTAAGCAAATTGATTGCAAGAACATATATTATATATATTAAACTTGATTAGTTGACTATGACAGTCCCTCTCCATCGTGGGGGTTGTTGCCTATACTTATCCTTGATTATGCATTTTATTTTAGCAAATAATCATTCGTGGTGATCACGTTTAGAGACCATTATTATGATTAGTTTCCAGTTGACTCACCTACACTGTAAAGTGATGGATAAAAAATATATATAAGATTTACTCTAAATGGTTCATATAAAATAACGAAATTCAACCCTCACTAGCAAATTTCTCTTTTTTAATCCCTAAAGTTTCAATCTCTTTTTTACAAATAAATATAATTCATTATTTATCCAACAATTGCAATTTGCAAGTTGAAACAATATATATATATATATGCATGTATCTCGTAACTTCGAAGTAACTTATATATATAAACTTCGAAGTAAATTTAAAGCAAGGAAAAGAAGCAGAATAACGGTCACGACAAATCTGAGAAATAATAATTTATTTCATTATCTTATAGGATAAGAGGGATATATATAATCAATATTAATTACTCGTGAAACCTGGAGTTGACAATATATATATATATATATAGATATAATATATCAAATAACCAACTAGCTAAGAAGTATATCAAAATCGAAATCTATAAAATCCTTTTAACTGGCGACTGATATGAATCATTTCGGGAACAATATAATTATCTTGATTAGATCATCATACTTGATATCGATTTAAAATATTTTACGTAACAATAATCTCAAATCACCTCAATTAGGTATACTAGCTAGAAATTGAGAGAGTGAGTTGTTTTGAAGCAACTTTCCTACCCAACATGTTTGACTTAGAAATTAAAAATGCCGAGAAATTTCCAATTGTTTGTAGTTTCTCTTTTTCCCTTCTTGGAACTTAAGTTATTGTTTTGCTTAATTCCCTTGCGACGTAATTAACATCAATCAAGATGTGTAAGGGTTAATTTTATTACCCAAGAAATAAAAAGTTTTCGAAGTTTATTTTGCATTAGGTATATTTGAGTTTAATAACTTCTGAAGTTTTTTTTGAACTATATGAAATTAGATGATTGGAATAGTTTATTTGCATATTTCTCAATGATATGGTTGTATATACACATATATATTAATAAAGAACATATTTCGAGTAAAATGTACCTAACAGCCATAATATCCGTGTAATCTTTCATTTTTATTTATAATCTTTAAAACTCTTTCTTTTTCATCCATGGAAAATATTTCAAATTGGTTTATCACATCAACCATCAATAAAATGTTAACGGAATATGATTTTTTTTAT
>JAQSVH010000011.1:9448758-9459698 GCA_029448705.1 Adansonia digitata | reverse complement strand
TTATTATTATATTTTAATATTATGGTAAATTTATTATTTTACTTTTATTTAATTGATTTTTTCAATTATATTTTGGTTTTTATTGAATTTAAGTATTTGCCATTTATTATCACATAATTATATTTAATGAAATTAAAATTTTTATTTATAAATTAGATAAATTTTATTAACATTAAAAGAGAATTTATAATGGCAATAAATATATTTAGAGCCTGTTTGACTTTTTCTTAACTTATAAATTTAAATAAATCTCATATGAAAAATAAGAATTTAAAAAATAAAACAAAAGTTATTAGTTATTTAACTTTTAAATTTTATTTTATTATAAATTTTTCATAAAAACTAATGTATTTTAAAATAAGATAAGAAAAAATTCTTTTTTTTTTCATTAGAAATAATTGACTTATAAGTTTTAAGAGCTTCAACAAAACTTGTTTGCTAATAAGTTGAAAAGAAATAAAGCCAAACAAGCACTTACTGAAAGATTTTTATTGAAATTAAAATTCTTTTTATAAATTAAATAAACTTTATTGACAATAAAATTATATTTATAATAGTAATTTAAAATTATAATGAATATTTATATCTATTTTCACGAATTCAAAAGATTAGTCTCGTTCTTACTTTGTAGATGGATAGTTTTTACATGGTGAAATTATATTAGTCTTCTACTTACTATGTTTTTCAAAGCTTATTTACATATTTTCACTAAATTTACTTAATTAAATTGATTAAGGTTTAATGAGACTCCAAGTGAGGCAATATATTAATTAATAAGATTTATTTAATTTACAAATAAAATTATGATTTTATAACAAATGGCAACACACTAACTAATAAAATTTATTCAATTTATAAATAAATAAAAATTATAATTTTATGAAAATATTATGGTTAAATAGATTTATTAGATAATATATATATAAATACGAATGTGGAGAATATTTTAAAATGATGAAATAGTTGTTAATTATTTCATATATTTTTAAATTGTCATTTCATTGTAGCATTAAGATTTATTAAATTTGTAAGTAAGAATTTCAATTTCATCCAAAAAAAATATTTTACATATATTTATTTAATAATAAATAAAAATAATTATCTTAAAAAATAAATGATTTATCTAATAAAAAAAAACTTAACTTAATTTTCATTATCTTTGAATTTTCAATTCACATTAAAAATAATAAATGTTATATTAGTTTGATATAATTTACACATAAAACAAAGTTTTATATGCTAATACAAATTTTGGTAAGATATATTTTATTAATTTTATTTATTTTTAAAATATATAATTTTATATTTAACGATTAATAAAACAACTAAAATTTTAAACATTGAATTACTTTATTTTTAAGTTATAATTAATTGATTAGAAACTTTATATATGAAAATATTAATTAATAAAAAATAATTAAAAAATAAATTTATAATTTTATGACAAATTATTAATTTATTTTAGTAAAAATATTTAAATTTACATAAAAAATCATATTTAAGATATGATTTACGTCTTTCAAAAAGTATATTTATACATATATTGTTTGAATAATAAAAATATTATTTTATTATATAAATAATTATTTTAATTAAATTTTATTTAAATTCGACCCAACAAGAGATGGGCACGTGGAACGGGTCTAGGTGTAACCCGATCCTCCGCGCTCTATCCGTATCATGGAAAATTTTTAGGGGCATTTCCGCAATTAGAAATTATTTTTCTAACTCGTTGGGCCGTCGTTCCTGCTACCTCGAGTCTGTGTCTCCTTTTCCCCTAGTTGCCGCCTCTGCCACTAGATAGGATCTGCTCTTTGCCTCTTCCTAAGAAATATTGAAGAAGATTGATTAATGGGATCCTTGAAGCGGAGGTCGGGTGAGGAGGCATCCTCGGAGTCTCCTGAGCCGCCGCAGAAGAAACATCAAAGTGGAGATGGCTCAGTTTTGGCAGAGGAAGCCGTCGGTTGTGTCCATGATGTTTCATACCCAGAAGGTTATCTTCCCTCCGCTTCCTCTATACAACTTTCAGCTGACTCTAAACCCGCCAAGGAGTTTCCTTTCACTCTTGACCCTTTTCAGTCTGAAGCTATCAACTGCCTCAATAATGGCGAATCTGTTCTGGTAACATATTCTTTTCGTCTTCTTCCTTTTCATTTGGTTTTACTGTATCTTTATGACCCCAGAAAGTAGAGAAAGTGAAATGCTAATTTCATAACAGGTATCAGCACATACATCAGCAGGCAAAACTGTGGTTGCTTTATATGCAATTGCTATGTCTTTGCGGAATAATCAGCGTGTTATATATACTTCACCTATCAAGGCTCTCAGCAATCAGAAGTATAGGGAGTTTAAACAAGAGTTTTCAGATGTCGGTTTGATGACTGGAGATGTTACAATTGATCCTAATGCTTCTTGCTTGGTTGGTATTTTACTTGCTATCCGTCTCAAATTATGTTCTTTCCTTTAGTACTTAATTCTTTTTTATGTTCCCAACTGTTTGATTTTCAGGTGATGACCACGGAAATCTGGCGTAGTATGCTGTATAAAGGGTCCGAGATTGTTCGTGAGGTGGCATGGATTGTTTTTGATGAAGTGCATTACATGCGTGATAGTGAGAGAGGTGTGGTCTGGGAAGAGAGTATTGTTATGGCACCAAAGAACTCTCGATTCGTATTTCTTTCAGCAACTGTGCCTAATGCGAAGGAATTTGCTGATTGGGTGGCAAAGGTGATTAATTTATGCTTGAATTCACTCATCAACTTTCAACTTGAATATAATTAATAAATGCTTTTCATCCAACTTCATTTCTCTTAGTAGGTTACATGTCCAACATGTGAAAGGTCATATAGTTTTGTATTTTTGTCCTCCATGGAGTACATGCACATTTTTTTGAGCTGGTTGTTTTTTGGGTCAAGCACATTAGAATATATTGATAGTTGCTTCTATAGACCATTGACTTTGTAGCTTGTTTAATTGTAGAAATATGTCTGCTTCTTTGGTTTCTATGATTGCAGGTTCACAAGCAACCATGTCACATTGTTTACACTGATTATCGGCCAACCCCTCTTCAGCATTATATTTTCCCTGCTGGAGGTGATGGCCTATTTTTGGTGGTTGATGAGAAAGGAAAATTCCGCGAGGATAGCTTTCAGAAAGCTTTAAATGCACTCGTTCCTACAAGGGAAAGTGATACGAAAAGAGATAATGGTAAATCACATAAGGGGTTACTGATGGGAAAAGTTAGTGAACAAAGTGACATCTTCAAGTTGGTGAAAATGATCATTCAGCGACAGTACGACCCTGTGATAATTTTCAGCTTTAGCAAAAGGGAATGTGAATTTCTTGCAATGCAGGTGGGTTTTTTTTTTTTTTTTTCCTTTTCCTTTTATAGATATGTCTATTGTTGCTAAGGGATAGGGCAGATGGGTGGATAGCATGTCTTGTTTCCTCCTACTAACCAAAAGAAGCTTTAGTATCTCTCTTCATAGTACATTTTAAAAGAATCACTGCTCAGCATTATGCTAAATATAATGCTGGCAAGTTAGTCTTAGATATATGCTACCATAGTTTTTAGATTACTACCAATTCAAGTTTGGCCCATTAGTTGTGGCTATTACAATAGAGTCTTTTTGAAGGTTCATTCCCTCCTTTTTTTTTCTTGTCCAAATGTTCTGGAAAAATTTTAATTATCTCGATATTCTCGTTAGGCACTTGCAGCTGTTCTAGGCTAACTTTTCTGTCTTTCTATTATCTTAATCGTCTTGTTCTTTTCTCATGTTTTTAAATGTAGATGGCAAAGATGGATTTAAACGATGATGATGAGAAAGAAAACATAGAAACAATCTTCTGGAGTGCCATGGATATGCTTTCCGATGATGATAAGAAGCTACCTCAGGCAAGTGTTATTCCTCTTCTTCTAAATGCATTGTACATGTTTGAATGTGAATTACAAATGTTAGCACATGTAAAGCTTACTAATGAATATTTGTGGCTGTCTATCAAACTGTAATTTTATGATTATTCCGTGGTTACCAAAGTGATTGTTACTTTTGTCGAAATCAGTGTCTTTTATCCTTTATTAGTTACTTCTGACCATCCATCCTTTGAGTTATCTTTTTGCAAATGTTGCCATACTTAAGGTGTTTAGTTAGCAAGAGATTCCATTGTTTATTTTTAATTGTTCATTTATTCACTTATTTTTGCTTTGGTTTTTAATTTGCAATAAGAAATCACAAATTTTGTTATGAAAAACTTCTTGCAAAATTCTGATGCTCAAAGGTTTCTACTGATTTAAAGCTAGAGTGGATAAAGAATGGAAGAAGTCCCATGTTCAAGGCCTGTCTACAAATAAAAAGTTTGAATTTTGTTAATATGTGGGTATTTTTCAGCCGCACTTGAATGCTGTCTGGAGCACTTACATTCCAACATGATGGAAACAATATGAAATTTTGTTTTGGTTTTGATTTGCAATAAATGTTGATGCTAAGCATTTTTTTTTTTTGACTTTTCAAAAAAAAAAAAAAAAAAATTCAGGGAAAAATACCATACGAAATAAAAACTATATCAAATGGAACCTCCAGCTGCTTGCATGCAATGATTGTGTTTTGACATGGAAAATTATATTTTAGGTCTTCGTTTTGCTTTGATTCTGACTATGTTATGACTTGTCCTTATGTTTTGCTCAGATGTTTTTTATGCCTTTTATCATATCCTTTTACAGGTATCAAACATGTTACCCCTTTTGAAACGTGGAATAGGCGTGCATCACTCTGGTTTGCTTCCCATTCTGAAGGAAGTGATTGAGATTTTATTTCAGGAAGGCCTGATTAAGGTTGGGAATACAAACTCAATTTATATCTTTAAATTAGTGCATACATTAAAGGTTTATGATTGGCTATAACATTATCATATTGACTGTTTAATTAGTAAATTTACCTATAGTTTTGTGATCTTCTGTTAGTAAATTAAATGGATAGCTAGCAGTCTGCTGGCTAGTTTGCGTATCTTCTTTTGCTCATTTTTTAAGTCTACCTGTGGAAATATTTTGCCCTTTTTTCACTACACTACTCTTCTTTCTTGATTTTTTGCCAGTAGCTCATTGAGTGTCTGAACGAGCTTGTTTAATATAATTGATAGTCTGAAAATTCTCATCCTTCAATTTTGTCTCTTAATTCGTCTTGGTTAGTTTTTAAATACTTATATCTGGAATCTGGTCATTTTGTAAGTGGATGCACAAGCTTTATATCTATGGAAATTATGTAACTGCCTGACCTCATTTTTTCTTGTTTGACATTTAATTTTCTCTACCTTATATTTGGCACTTATTTTTAAACAGACTGATTAACAAAATATTGCAAGACCAAGATTGCAATGCACTTTCTGAGCGCCATAAGCTTTATTTTTAAGCATCTCAGAAAAGTGTACTGCTTGTTTGGCTGTATAAAAATTTTTCTTTTCCATTTTTTTTTGGGAGGGGGGGTATTCATTTGATTTTTACTTTTAACGGAAGTACGAAAGCTGAGTTTTTTTTCTTCAGTGTTTGTTTGCCACAGAGACCTTCAGTATTGGGTTAAACATGCCTGCTAAAACTGTTGTATTTACAAATGTTCGTAAATTTGATGGGGACAAGTTTAGATGGATATCTAGTGGAGAATACATACAAATGAGTGGCCGTGCTGGTCGTCGAGGTATTGATGCACGTGGAATATGCATTCTTATGGTGGATGAAAGGATGGAACCATCTACTGCTAAAATGATGCTTAAGGGAAATGCTGATAGTTTGAACAGGTATATTTGCTCTACCAGATGCAACCTGTTTAAATTAGACTAATCTATATTTTCCACGATTTGGTGGTATTTTGCATTCATTTTGTATTTAAAATGGAAATTTGAGCGAGTTCCATGATGATAATGTTGGAGGGACTTATATTGGACAATGTAACTTTCTATGCCTGTGAGTCTAAATTCGAGTTCTTGGGCTTTGTTTGGTAGGAAAGATGAAAAAGTCTGGAGTGATAGAAAACTGAAAGGGGATCAAACAATATGTTTTGTTTGCACTATTAAAAGTGAAAGGTCTTAGCTTTTCTTGCTTTAAATAAACGCCAACAGAATCTCATTAATTTTGTGTAACAGCTCCTCAGAACAAATTTGCAAAATCAATCCTTGATTGGGGTTCTTAACTTGGAAAAGGGGTAAAATGATCTTCTCTTTTAGGGGAAAAAATTCTGTTTGAGGTGACTTTTGGAGTGTTTTAGTTGCCAATAGCTGATATATAGTTGAACATACTTTTTGATAGTAACAATATCCTTTCTTTTTGTGAATACGATGATGTATAACTCCTTATAAGGTAGGATGTTAGCATTGTGGGATGAACACTGACTGGTCAAAACTTGGTTTGAAAGATGCTGAGTAGAGGATTTGAAATGCATAATCAAATAATTATAAATTTTTTCCCATAATCAAAGAATTATGAAATTTTGTTGATTTTCTTTTCCATTTCATGGCAGTGCCTTCCACCTAAGCTACAATATGCTATTGAATCAATTGCGCTGCGAAGATGCTGATCCTGAAAGTATGCTTCGTAATTCGTTCTATCAGTTTCAAGCTGATCGTGCAATTCCTGATCTTGAGGTTTGTTGTCATTAGTTTTTAACCAAGGTTCTCGCTAAAATTTAGATTCTTATTGGTTGTTTGATATTTGCCCTTTTTTCCCAAAAATATGCATAGCAAACGAAAGGTGAAAAATAAAAAAATGAATAGAATACAAAAGGTGAACAGAAAAAGCATTAACCAAACAGACGTTATTAATTCCACAGCTGAGCTTAATATCAGCAATCACTGGATTGTTCTAAGGCCATGCCTTGTGTATATAATGTGACTGATTTAATTATTAAGTATACACTAAATTGTTGGTTACTAAATCTCAGTACTTTTCTAAAACTCATTAAAGAAGGGTCCACCATGAGTAATCATGTTAAAAGCTGCGAAAGAAATTTATGCTGTTAACCATGAACATTTACCAATACCAGCAGTTTAGACAATAAATGATTTAGTAATAACCATGAACTCTTTCTCTAGTTCAAACCAAACATGCCTTGGATCTTTGACCTATTTAACTATTTTAAAGCTATTGTTGATTATCTGATGCTAGAGTTTGTAGTTGTAGAAACATGTAAAGGCTTGTGAAGAAGGGTGGTAGTCCATGATAATTAAAAACTCTCTCTAATGAAAACCAAACGTGCCCAAGATCATTGAGCAACTTAATTATTTTAGAGCTGTTGTCAATTAATTTGATGTGAGATGTTATATTTGCAGAAACAAGTTAAGGCTCTGGAAGAAGAGAGGGATTCCATGATAATTGAAGAAGAAGATAGTTTGAGAAATTATTACAATCTGATTCAACAATACAAAAGTTTGAAGAATGATGTTCGTGATATTGTGTTTTCTCCAAAGTATTGTTTACCCTATATGAAATCTGGCAGGCCTGTATGTATACGATACGTTGATGATGAAAAATCTCCATCTTGCTCCGTTGAGGATCGTGTTACCTGGGGTGTTTTAATGGACTTCCATAGAGTAAAAAATGTTATTGAAGGTGAGAACAATAATTTGATCCCTTTAGTTGTAATTGTAAAACAATGCCTTAACATTTCTAGTTCAATTAGCTGCAAAAGTGTGAAATTCTTGATGCAGATGATGCTAGTAGAAGACCGGAAGATGCAAGTTATTCCCTTGATATTCTTACAAGATGTGCTGTGAGCAAAGATGGTGTTGGAAAGAAAACGATTAAGATTGTCCCTTTGAAGGAGCCTGGGGAACCTCTTGTTGTTTCTGTGCCTCTTTCTCAGGTTAAATCCGCAAACTTCTTGGTTTATATATTCAGTCCAGGGAGCATATGTCAAATAAGTTAAAATTGTGAAATTTATGTTTTTGTTTGGCCGAAGGGAAATGTCATTGGTAGAAGTTTATGTTTGTGAAATTTATGCATCCGACTGATTCTTTATGTGATGCAGCAAATTGAATCCTCTATTAGGATTTGGAAGATTAGCTTCTACCTGACTTCGATTTTTCTGGTTCCAGCTATGTAACTAATTATTTTAGTATAAAAGTTAATACGAATGTACTTCTAACTTTTTCTTTGGTCTTGCTGAAAACTAACGTCCATCCAATGATGGAACAATTTAATTTGTTATTTTATGCCTTGGACAGGTTACTAGTTTAAGTAGTGCACGCTTGAACATACCCAAAGATCTTCTGCCATTAGAAGCTCGGGAGAATGCCTTGAAGAAGCTTTCAGAATTTATTTCTAGATATGCTAATGGGATGCCCCTGGATCCAGAAGAAATGAATGTATATGTTTAATTTTTTTTTTTCATGATATTTTTTTTCGAAGAAAACAAAAGATTTTGCTTTGTTCTTTCTATTATTTTATCTTTCAGTTAATTATCAAATGATTTTTCCATTTTTCAGATTCAAAATAACTCGTACAAAAAGGCAGTCCGTAGGTTGGAGGCATTAGAGAACCTGTTTGAAAAACATGAGATTGCAAAATCCCCACTTATTGAGCCAAAGCTCGAACTTCTGAGCAAGAAGGAAGAACTGACAGCCAAGATCAGATCAGTTAAGAAAACAAAGCGATCTTCCACAGCTTTGGCTTTTAAAGATGAGCTTAAGGCCAGAAAACGGGTTCTAAGGAGGCTAGGGTAAAAAACCATTTCTCTATCCTTGCTTCACTTTAATTACCTAAGTTTTCCCATCTCATGGTTTCATAACTTGATAGCTGCTTGTCATTTGATATGTTTTTGCTCTGGAGCTCCACTTAGGCTTTTTATTGTTTCCTCTTTCCTTTTTGCAACTTGTGCTTCAAGCAATATAAGGGTTCTAGCGCCTAGAGTGTACCTTGAGCCCTTGACAACGCTGCAGCCCATTAACTAAATCTTCCACCTTGTTCCCCCCCTTTTTTTTTAAGTATTTACTGATAATACCTCACAAAACTTAAGCTTGTTGCATATACGCCTAATTCCTTGGGTTTTTTTCTGATATTGGATGTTTTTTCAGATATATTACCAGTGATGATGTTGTTGAGTTGAAAGGCAAGGTTGCTTGTGAGATTAGTAGCGCTGATGAGTTGACTCTGACAGAGCTTATGTTCAGTGGGGTTTTCAAGGATGTTAAGGCCGAAGAAATGGTGTCTCTGCTCTCTTGTTTTGTTTGGCGTGAGAAGCTCCAAGATGCTGCAAAGCCCCGAGAGGAACTTGAGTTGCTCTTTACACAAGTACAAGATACAGCAAGGAGGATTGCTAAAGTTCAGCTTGAGTGTAAGGTATAGTAGAAACTTCATCTTACTATGTTAAGTTTGCATTCTTGGTTTTGAGTTTTGGAAGATAATTAGATAAGGAAGGTTATGGAAATCAATTTCGGCTTTAATGGGAAAAAAATTAAAAAAAAAATATTGAGCACACCCATGTCCGACACATACCTATATCCGACACAAACCCTTAAGTCCGAGTAATAGACTAGTATTGATATAGGAGTAGTTTTCGGAAGACAGGAACCACATACAGCCTAAGGCATATGTTCTGTATGCCAGTCTGGAACAAATCGCATACACTTTCCATTTAGGAATGAGACATTTTTTCATGTTTTCATTTTGGTGGCAGTCAAAGTGATTACTGATTACAGCTGAGCAGGCGGTTGTACTGTTGTTATTGCAAGAAAACTACTTGACTTGCAGGAAGTGTTTATGTACAGGTCCAAATTGATGTGGAGGGCTTTGTAAGTTCATTTCGGCCTGATATTATGGAAGCTGTATATGCTTGGGCAAAAGGATCCAAGTTCTATGAGATTATGGAAATTACACAGGTTTTTGAGGGCAGCTTAATCAGAGCCATCAGACGACTGGAAGAAGTTCTTCAACAGCTTATTTTAGCTGCCAAGTCTGTTGGAGAGACACAGCTTGAATCAAAATTCGAAGAGGCTGTCTCTAAGATTAAAAGAGACATAGTGTTTGCAGCGTCTCTATACTTGTAGTCCAGTTGCTCCAAAAGGCTTGAGGTAGTTAAACTAGAAGATGACCATTTCTGGAGCGAAATTTTTCCATTCAATAAGCTGTGTGAAGCAAATGTGGTTAAAGGGGAGTGAAAGATTACCTGCAAAGTGAATTCAATCTGCAAGTGGATGCCCTTTGCCTTGGAAGCCATTTTTCCCTCGACGTACTTACATGCAGCAGCTGATAATGAAAAACTGGCTTTGAAGGCAGAGAGATTAAGATGCCAAACTGTTCTTGACAGATGATTTGCACCCAATCCCAAATGTTATATTTACTCGTGCACTAGCCTGTACTATTATTACAGATAAATGTTTTGTTTCTGATTCTAGCTTTTCCTATTCCATTCTTGGTGACTTAAGCTAACTTGTGAAATGAGAACATTAATTCGCTAAAATTTTGGTGAAGTTTGTTTGATTCTGCAAGTATTCTGTCACGTTAAAAAAAAAAAAATACATACGAGGGTTATTTTCACTATCGAAATGTTTCGAAAAATTTAATTTGATGGATCAAATACGAAGATAGTTATGCAGTCTTATTCTAAAGTAGAACAGGTTGTTGACTCCTATAAATTAACGAAAGCTAAATTTCCTTTAGACAAGGTATTTACATCTTTGTAACCGTCAATTTCTACCATTATCCCTGTTTAATATCCACGTCATGTAACTGTTACTTTCTAGAGTTAATATATGTTTAGCACTATGTTAAAACTTTTTTAAACGGTTAAAATCTATGCTGTATATAGTTGTGTAGAGAAGTAGGTGTCGCAAGTTAAGAGGACATTAACTTAGTAAATGAAATTACTTACAAATCATATTAAAATTAAAATAGTAAAATAAATTTAGGGATATTTTGGTCTTTAAAATTTTTACACGTATATTTTTTAAATTAAAAA